>JACDJE010000008.1:1960543-2060790 GCA_016647715.1 Pavo muticus
TTTTTTTTTTTTTTTTTACTTTTTTTTTTTTTTTTTTTTTTTCTGAATTTGTATACACATTTTCTGTATTGGATCTTGGCTGATGCATTTGAACACATACGTGATCCTGGTCTGCAACTGCTTCTGCTGCATGTCCCATTTAAGTCACTGGGATATGTTTGTGTGAGCAAGCAAGGATTGCCTTCCTGCTGGAGACTTTCAGGAATGAATGCTAAGTGATAGAGTAAGATACGAGAAATTCTTAGCATGAGAGATCTTCACCATCACTATGAATCTCTCCCAAGGAGGGGAATTTGAATTGGATTAGGAAAAGTCAGAATGTCCAACATGCCAAAATGGCAATTTTGAGGTTTGAACTGTAGTCATCTCCTCTTACAAATAATGCCTGCTATTAATTTTCCTCGGCCTGACCAATACTGTGTAACTGTTTGCTTTCCTTGACTTGTGGTTCCAGTGTGCCAGAGCTGGAGTACTCAGACCATTACACAAGAAAGCCATATACTCTCCAGTACCATCTTTTGATGAATCCTTTAAGCTAACACAAATATCCAGGGCTGTTGAGAGTGGCTCTTTTCTATTTATGCTGCAAAGATGAAAGTGATTGGCATTGTTCAGGTGATCAAGATCTTTGTTACCTATGTTCTCAAGTGTCTCTTACAGGCATCTATGAGAACAAAGTTGTCGTTAGCTTTGGGAATGAGTGCTTCATAATGACTTGAAAAGAATGAAGGGGAAAAAAAACTCTTCATGGCAACCAAACCTAAATCTACCAAACAGACCCAGGGAAATACAACCATTAAACAAGTGAAACCATAGCAACACTGCACTACTAACAGTGTCTCTGTGAAAAAGAAGCGAATGGAGGACCAAAAAAAAACCAGTAACACCTCCTGAATTCTCTACATAGATCTACGTACAGAATTTTGAAAATGTTCATGAATATTTGGATAATTTTGGAAAAATGAATTTTAAATTTTGGTAGCCTCTGCAATTCTTGTTCCCAGTGCGATAGGGTTATGGAAAAAGGCCTGAAATCCCTGGAGAGAAGCTGATTTTTTTTATTATGGGGAGATACTGGGTGGGACCTGGGCTCCAATTCTGCTACTTACTTGTATGACACTATGCAGATCTATTTTTTTTTTTTTCTTTTCATTTCTCTGAGCATCAGGCTCCCATCTACTAAAAGTCAGTGATCAAATTTCCTCCCCTTTTAAGATCCTTCTGATATGTTTTATGTATCTTACTTTTTCTGGGTCAGCCAAAAGAACAGAAACACTGAAATCCTGAAACCCCTGAGAGAAACTCTTGTCCAATTTTAAAACAAGAGTTTTTCAGATAAGCTTTGGATAAAACTCTGAATTCTGAAAAATAAAGATAAACTCACTTAAGAATTTGTCAATCATAATAATAGCGTGTTTACATTGACTTTTTCCAGAAAGGAATGAAAAAATACACCTAACCACTGTACCTGTTATTTCTCACATCAGGCACCTGAAATATTAGCATCATGAATTCTTACATCTGTGTCTACTACTTGCTAGCTGTGCAGTGGAGTCAGAAGCTGAGTAGACTCTCAGAGTCAGTGGGCCAAATCCTCAGCTTGGGATATGGATGTTTTCCTACAGATGTGAATGTTATCTGGATGAGATTCAGGGTTCTGCTTGTGCTGCAAACCTCCATAGAGGAAAAGCTCTAATACTCGTATGGGAACATCTGCTCTCTGAAGTGATTTAAAAAATAATATGTGATAACTTGCCACAGTCTTGTTCCCAATGTGGAGAAGACCACCCTTGTAGATCAGGAAGGAGGACCTTGAAGCAAAAGAAACCCGGGACTGATTAAGCCAAAGGTCCATCTAATCCATTATCCTGCTTCTTGAAAGCTGCCAGTCCCAAATGTGCCAGAGGAGGGTGTAAAATTCTTATCATTAAAAATTATACATCCATATGCCTAGAGGGAAAACATTGTTCGTACCCCCAGGCAGTTAACATGAGGTGTTTTCTGCCTTCTTGCCTCTGTGACTTATTTTACAGTAATGTAACTGCAAATGTTCTTACTGTTCATATAAACGTCTCGATTTTTTTTAATCTCACTTCTTGACTGTAGTAAAATCTATTGTGAGTTCCTGAGGTTGATTACATATGATATACAGTATAATTTTCCTTTTACTAATTTTGGATCTGTTACTGTTTAATTTTTTTTTTCAGTCTGTTTCTCACAAGCCTTGGAAAGGAGAGAAGTGCATACATTTCATCATAAAACTTTGTGTCAAAAAAAACCACCAAAACCCTATGATATTTTGCTTTGCTCTTTTTTCTGTGTGCATGCGTTAGTAATGGGATCATGGAATACATCAGAAGTAGAAGAATGTCTGCTGTTTGCTGCCATAAGCTGCAGTGTTGTAGTTCTGTTCAGGTCACTTTTTTCATGTCTCTCTGTCCAGCTCTTGTAGAGTCATGTTATATGTACATACACACACGTATATAATTATATATTTTGCAAAAAGTAATTTTCATTCTGTGCTTGTCTTATTTTTAGTGCTTTTCCTACCCTGCTGGCCATTGTTGGAATGGGGCAAGTGAGTTGAACAGATCTTTGATCTGACATTTTACAATCTTTTATCCTGTCAATGACCGTTGATCATTATCCAGTCATCCTGATATTCGTAGAGCTAGACATGAACATTTTTAGTGCTCTTCTTTTAGAAGGAAGTGAATTCCTTTTCAGACATCTGCTGAGCATTTCTGGACTCCTTTCAGCGCTGCAGAATGCACCAGCCTCTAGATGCTGGAGGCACGCATTGCAAATCATACTTAAAATCTCAGCAACATCTGTAGTAAGGTATCTTGTAACTTGGAAATGGGTTTTAGACATCAAGATTACATGGTCATTCAGTAACTTTTAGGAGATACAGTCTTGACATTCCGTTTGTCAACTGCTTTTTTTTTCTTTAAATCATGTTTAACACAAAGGGAGAGGTTGGAAAGTACCAAGCACTGTCAACTGCTTCATTGGATATTTTTTGACCAACATCCTTTTATGTATGTGAAAAAAATGAAAGCCAGAATTATCAGTTTTATGCAAGGCAGAATTTCCTCTGATAATGTCTTCTAATCATTCATTCCAGTTCTCTTTCTGGAATTTCTGCTGCTGTCCACTTGAAAGTAGCAATAACAACCAACAAAAAAAAAAATTAGAACAGGATCAACCTATGATAAACAGACAACAATTCAAGTTATAGGAAACCAATCACAGTATTCAGAAAAAACGTTATTCAGGAGCAGTGGAAACCAGTTATGAAGACATTCCTTGCTGGTAAGTCTCATATACTGGGAGGTGAAGCATGGACCCCAAATAAATTAATCTTTCCTGAGTACTGAAGATTCAGCTGCACTGTCTGCTCTGGGAGTTTGCAGTCAGAAGTAAAGGACCACCCAGATGGCTGTGGAGCTAATCCAGAGGGTTTAACTATACTCAGCAGCTCAACTTTGATACTGAAGAAGTGAAGACAGTGTCTAGAGTTGACCCCAGTGTTGTGCAGCAGATCACATTTTCTCAGCTGCAATTCAGTCACAAAGAGACTGGCACTCTCTCTTTGAGACAAAACCACTTACCCATTTAAGACAGAAGTCCTTATGCTTGTAAAGGAGACCAGAAGCTGAGAAGAAAACAGAACTTTGTTAATTGTTTAAGTTAATTAAGATTTGCATAATTTTCAGAGAAATACAAAGTGGCTGAGAACACATCAAAATAGAAGGAAAAATCTTGGTTTTAATGAAGTGCAGAAAAAAAGACAGTAATAAAGGGAAAGGTGACTATGCATTAATATTTTTTTCATTAATATTTCAATAAAAAGCTCCCACTTATTTGAGGAGACTGAGGGAACTATTATTTATATACTACCAAGTTTTTCCATAGAAGTTATTTCTTTGTTTTCAACAGAAGACTTTACAGTTGGTTTATTCAACAATATTGAGAGAGTTGAACAATATATTATTAATCTCTCTGATCATTTTACATGATGTTTCCGCTGAAGTATGTTGTCCAGAGCTTGAAATAGATCTTAAGTCAAAATTGATCATTAAATGGAAAGAAATTAAGCCATTTATGGTTATACGTAGGAAGGTAATCTACTCTAAGAACTTCCATCACTGCAGAGACCTGCTTCTTCATGCTTAGTGTCAGCCCTCTTTGTGAGGAGAGAAGGTAAGAACTTGAAGCTGAAAAGAAATTGAGCAGAGGGCTTCTGAGCTAGACATCAATGTCTGTATCACAAAGATATCAATTTCAAAATAATCAGGCACAAGTCATGACAGCAACATTAGGACTTCAGCTCCTGTAACTTCCTATTCAGGATTTCCTGTATCAGTGAATGAACTCCCTTTAGATGAATCAATGACATACAATCACAAAGCTGACCTTATTTGAATGCTTCTGAGTTCCCTTATTTTCATTTGAAAAATCCGTTTATTCATAGGGCCTTACACTGGAAAGGTCACTGAAAAGAGCACTTTCACTAACTCTTTAGATTTGACCACTGGAAAGCTCAGACTTTTAAACATATCTCCAGTTTTGAGTACAGAAAAACATTTCAAAACTAATAGTTATTTTATGAAGGGCTCACATATTTGATATATTATTGGGGTTGAAAAAATATTTCTGAATATTTTCAAAAGAGGGAAAACATTTATTGCATTATACTTAAAAAAGGTAGAAAATTTCCACTTTTGTACACTGTTTTAAAGGTCTTCCTTGTGAAAAGTTTTGAACTCTCATGATTTTTGTTTGTCTCTTTGTTTTCTTCTGTTTCCATTTCCATTTTTTGTAACTTTTTTTTTGTGTGTGTGTGTGTGAATAAAAATGAGAAGATTATTTTTGTTATTAACAGTTGCAATCGTGCTTAACTTTGTAGAAGGTCTGATGTCTGGTTACATTTTTTGCTGAAATCATGCATTCAGGAAGGAAAATTCTACCAGAACCATTTCTCTTTTCTACAGAAAGGAAAACCTGTTCTCCAGCCTTCTCATGAGAGGAAAAGTACAAATGAGCTGCAGAAAGCAGGGGCTGGCAACTGCAGCATGATCCTATCTGAACATTTGTGACAGCGAAAGAAATAATCAAGGTAAGAAATTCTGCATTCAGCTGTCCTCATGCTCAGGCCCTTTCAGAGGAGAAGGGGAAAATGAGCTCTTCAGGCACTGAGGTTTGCAGATCAGTTCCATGACTGCTATGGTACCTGTATTTAAAATACTCTTCCCTCTCTACATACATCTTTCTACAGTATGAGATTTAGCACCTAAATGTTGCGCTTAAGATTTAAATATTTTTTCATGATGCATATAGACCAAAAAAAAAAAAAAAAAAAAAGAATTATTTATTTCTGGAATATTTGTGCCAGTAGGTTTTTTTTGCTTGTTTGTTTTATACTATGGACTGGAGATTAATAATGCTACTATATGCCACAGAGAATGAAATACTGTTCTGAAAGTGTTCTTTAAAGATGTCCAGTTCAAGTAATGTGCTGTTGTAGCACTATGAAGGATTGTTGTTTCTGCCTCTTTATTCCTATTCAGAACATGTTCACAGTGGGGTGGCCACTATTTTTCAAATAGGATGCATAGTTTACCTCAACGTACTATGTGCATATTTTCTTCTCTGTATTGTTTCCCCCAGCAGAGCATAAGATATTGTGATTTACCAATAGCACTGATAAATTGCAGCCTAATCCTGTGCTAGCACAACTATCAGCTGTTACTTCATACCATCTATTTATGTCCTGCCCAATTCCCAAAACAGAGTTGAGACACTGGTTTTTGCAGAACTTTATTTTCAAAACTAAAGGATTGCTTGTAAAACTACTGCATTAATTTTTATACCTTCAAAAGGAATTAATGTTCCATTTATGCATACGGATTTCTTATAAACATGTAGTTTGCTTTTCTGTCCAGTTTTGATTCGAGTTTCAATATTAATTTTAAAATATTGACACTCCCAGATGGCAGTGGAAAGGATTTAATCAGTGTACTTTTTTGTGCCCTTTCCTGCAACATTCTGTATAAGTTTTAACAGTGAAATGCAGCTTGGAAACCTTTGGGCTGTGATGTCTAAGAAACACAGGATGCAGAACTGGTGTTTTTCAAGAAGAAAGATTATTTTTTTGTAAGAAACTATAAACCTTTCACTGCAAAGTGATTAATAAGTAAAATAAGAAATGGCAAGTATCTGGGATATCTCTTCCTCTTCTATTGCTCAGTCATTACTTCGTATAGACGTGTCCATGTGGGATGAGCCAATGTAGTCAGCTTGCCTTATTAGGACTACCAGTTTTTCATGCATATGTTCATAATTTTGAGGCATATACATTCTTTTAGCAAAAAGCCTGATACTTGTTATACTGCAAGTGTTTTGCATTAGAAATGTAAAATAAAACCGAAGCTGTGGAAAGAGTAATTTATTCAATAGGAAACAATATCAAAGCATTTTAATTTCCTCCTATATCCATACTTCTGTTCCTTGTCAGTCTGGGCTTTGACTTGTTTATGTTCTGCACTCTTATGTCCATATTATGTGAAAGGTTGTTCAATTTCTTCCAGGTATTACCTATAGGGAGGATAGAAAATCCTCCTATTTTTACCTCCCACAGCTCTGAGCTGAGAGTGGGGTGAGGCGGAGTCTCCCATCATCACAGAACAGCATGCACTGAGAAGGAAACTGGAGAAGGAGGAAAACAAAAAAGTGAACCAGAGGAATCTGTACAACTATTTGTTGGGTTCTACAACCCCAAATGGCAGCTATTGAAAGGGGCTCTTAAAGGTGTCAAATTTTCCTCAAACTAGATATTAGCTTTCTGAAGTGTATTAAGCCAAAGGGATTTTTTTTTTTAAACTCATCTAATAAGAAACAACAGAAGTACTTGCCAGCTGATCTATCTAAGGCTTGTTTACCTTCTCTTCTGCCTCAGCAGGCAGCTCTGGAGCAGCTGGCAGCAATCAGCCACTACCAATGGGCTGGTGACCATGCATGCCCCTGGGCCAGCTGCTCCATGTACTGCCTCCTTGCCAGCTTCCCTGGGGTGGGTGGGACCTCACAGGTGTGGAGGTATCAGGTGGGAGGAAGGGGAGATTAGATGCTTCTGATGAGATATTGTAGAGGTGGGGACATTCCTCAATTTGTGGCTCAACTGTGAGTCATGAAACCCTGGAGAACTCTATTAATAAAGTCTATTAATATAGGCTTTCTTTGATTACTTAGTCAAGGATATCGACTTTTCTCACCCTGGGTCAGTTAAAAAGTATTTGTGACCATATACCTATTTCAAATACACTTGCATATACACAAGACCATGTATAGATAAATACAGGGCAATTGCTCATACTCACAGGTGTTTGCATGCAAATCAAAATTGAGGAAAAAAAGAAACCACACACAAAGAAAAACACACAATTCTTGTTAACAAAAGCATGTTGATTCAAAACAGTCATAGACAAAAATATCATTGCTAAACTTACAGCTCAGTGGCGGATGGAGAAATATTGTGGTGATTTGTGCTGCAAAGGGGACTCCACTTCTTTAAACAGCCAATGCCAATATCACTTTGATGAAGCTATTGGAAAGCTAGCAGAAATCTCTCAGACAGAGACATGTAATGTACCAGATGTGGCCTAGAGGAATGAACAGGGGGAGTACAACAGCAATAAAATTGTACAGAATTTTATGGGGACTGTCAAACCACACAAAAGAGGTGGGCAGCAGGAGAAAATACTCTGCTCAGTTATAATCAGCACTTGCAGAAAGTAGGGTCTGTAGAGATCATCAGTATCTGAACCTACCCTGGGGGTTGCAGTGCAGTGTGCATCAGAAGCCAGCTGCTCGATTTTCTATGTTGCAGTATATTTGTTCTTAAATAGATGATAAAAGCAGACAGTCAAATTCCTGCTTCAGTTATGCAAGGCAGTCTCAAGAATTAGATGTATGAATAAAATACAGAAGTTAGAATGCTCCTCAAAATGAGCTTACAGAGTTGGCGTTTTTCAGGTGTGTACTTTTTGTTTTGAAGGATTTTTCTTTTTTCTGTTTTCTTCATCCTGTCAGAACAAAACAAGGCAACTGATTTATGTTCTTACCTAAGAAATACCAAGGCCCGTTAAAGATCTTCCATCTTAAAGATGGAAACAGAAATGATTTGATATTGTTAATGTGGAGCCGAGGGCAATGGTTAAATCATATTTTCCAAAGGAATACTACTCGTAAAGCATTGACCATTTGGTCTGTACATCACAGTGTCGCACTTGCAGCTGTGGCTGTAAGAAATGCTGTGTTTCCAGATGTATGGGACAGATGATATTCTGGTAAATATATGCGGGGAGTGAGGGGGGGGGAGCAGAAATGGGATTTACCCATCTGAGATTTAGATTACACCTGGTCTAACTCTTCCTAAATCCTTTCCAGTTACTCAGTGCTGTAAATTCCATTTTGGACTAGGATGGACTTTAGTTAATGATGGAAATGTGCACAGTTTCGACACCCTCTCTATTACGGAACTAAACAAACCCACTGGGCTCTCTAAACAATAATAGAAGTTATTCTAGTCTCCATAGGAATAATTAGGTAAGGACATGGCTACACATGCCAACTGGATCTCTCTTACTTCCTGAAGTCCACGCTTCTGCTTGCAGAGTTCCTTTGCTACAAGGGTGAATAAACAAATTAGATCTTTTTAACAAAAATTGCCTGAAGAGATGGTTAATCTAGATTGCATGTGCAGTTACTGCTGTCGTAAAAACACACCCTTCAAGAGCAACTGTTCTTTCAGGATAAAAAGGATAACCAGAGCTTACTGAAGGATGACTACTGGGGCTGAAGCCTGGGAATACAGAACCCAGAGGAACTTTATTTCTGAACTGTGGGCCTTCAAATGATGTTTAAAATAGTACTGAATAGAGAAGAGTCTAGGAAAAAGAAATGGAAAACAGCATCTTTAGATAGTTGTTCTAGTCTCTGAGGTCTTTCCTTCTAAATAAATACTTTCTTTAAGGAAGTAATATTGCTGTCTTAAAAGATGGGCAGCATTTCAATCCAGTAATCCAATTGTGGGACAGTTTAGCACAAAGAATTCACAGTTTAACTACAGAATAAAGCTGTTTAAAGAAATAAAGGAAACAGTTACCTAATCAACACTGCTAAGCTAACACTACTGCATATACTGACTATATGACAAATGATGGCACTGACAAAATGTTGAGAAGAAACTGTGCTATTACACCTGAATTGCTCTTTACAGTCCTAGCATCACAGCAGGTGAAAGTGACAGGAAGCAGAAGTGTCTCCCATGGATACTGCAGGCCAAAATGTTTAGATTTCAATCCCATACTGTGCACGCATACCAACAGTGGAGTGTGCATGAACAAATAAAGTGGAAATAAATATTTCAGCAGTCACACATCATAGCAGTAGTGAGAATCAGAACCTTGTGTTTGTAACTCTTCATCACTTCTGCGTAGGAATATTTGAAAGCCTTAATTGTCTACTGGCCTAACCACGAGGTGATGATCACTGCCTACAAAGTGCTGAAAGCTCTCAGAAACCGCTGCAGTCAGAGTGAAGAGATGCTGATACTCGGTACTTTACAGCAGCAGCAACATCCTTCCTCTCCAGACCCATACTTTTTTTGGAGGTCCTCATTGCAACAAACAGTTGTCACTAAGCAAACAATTGCAGTTCATCTGGAGTTCCAGCTGTGTTTGAGCTGACAGCTTCAATTTCCAAGCTTGGCATCAATGAAATCTGTTTCTGACTCTGGAGAAGAAACATGGCATTTGATCTTGACTTGTGGAAGACCACTCCTTTCCCCATCCTCCCACGCCTTTCATGTCTCCTTGAATTGAATCTGCTACTGCCAGCACGCAGAGGAAGCCAGGTCTGGTGATGTCAACAGGGCTCCTCCAAGCAGACTACGTGTCATCAAAGAGCTGCTCCTTGGAGGAAACCTGGAGCAGCGCCTGGAGTTAGTGGAGGCTGCCAGCAATCTGAGAAGCATTTCTCTTGTTGAAGGGGGCCAAGGGGCACTGACGGTCTGTCCTTCTCATCAAATCAGTCAGACACCAAGGAGCAATTCCAGCAAAACAGTCCAAAGTAAGCACCATGATTCTGAGAGGGGTAAATGACACTAGAAGCCAAAGAAGTCCTTGAAGAAATAATGTGGTAATATTTCAGTAGGCCACCTACTGCCGCAGTTAAACAGCTGCATTATGTACAAATGTAAGGTGAGGCGGTCTTAAGAAGCAGGGAATCCCAGCAGGAAGTGTGGGCAATATTCTTAAACCTCACTTTAAAAGCAGGCAAAAAAATAGCTCCAGAAATCCTGGCCCAGAAATCTGAAAAACAAATTATGAGGCAAATTTACCTATGCTAAAGAATGTTTGAAGATGTTGGAAGGCACATTAGTAGAAAGGAGCAGAAAAGTACTGCATGGTTCTCCTTTTAATCACCAGCAGACCTAGAGATTATCTAATTATCTGCAATTGTCCAATGCCTTTTCTTTATTAAAATCAGGGTGTTGGGGAAAAAGATGTTGGCTTCTTTCTGGTGCTTTGGTGGCGGTGGTTTGTGTATGTGTATGTTGAACTGGAAAAACCTCTGCATTTGACAGGAGAAGAACCACTGTATTTTAGCATAAGCGGATTTAGATGTTCAGCCTTCAGTTGCTCTGTGATCACTGGTATCTATTGTGTCTTTACTCCTGGAAATAAAATCTTCTAGTTAACACCTACTGGTCTACCAGTATCCACCGTGCCAGAGAGCTGCAGAATGGGTACTGTGCTAACAGATGGGGGGCTCCCAGGTGCTGGGAGCAGCAGGGATTAGCCTCAGGGCAGGGCCTACAGACAGGAGCAGGGCACTGGGGGCACTGGGCAGCTCCAGCACCAAGCAAGTCCCTGAGGATCAGGCTGGGATGAGGCTGGGCTGGGAATGGGACCTGCCAGTGGGGCCCAGGATTAGTCCTGGTGAGAGGCGCTGGGGTCAGACATGGCCTCAGTGAAAGCTCATTAAGGCTGAAGGCAGGAGCTGCGGCTGCAGCAGCCCCAAGGACTGTCCAGCCCTGGCCAGGAGCTTTCCTTCTCTTTCCTGGCAGTAATTCCTGCTTCAGGTGATCTGGCCTGAGCTTCTCTGACCTAGATGTCTTGGCAGAACTCAATCCCTCCTAAGATTTTAGATTCTCTATGGTTCACACCAGGTCATGAAGTTTGGTGGTCTTCCAGTGTAACACATAAACAGTACTGCGTGCCAGTCCAGTTTGTTCAGAGCTGCGAAGACCATGTGGAAGGCTTTTGTGAATATTGTAAGCCATAGTGATCTATTAACAAATGTATTTGTGCTTATTGTATCAGAAACCAGAATCAGATGCGTAATCTCACACATGAATTAGAGCCAGAAACTGCATTTGTTCACTTGAGCTATCTTTTTCCCTGTGCTGATCCAGTACAACACTTTGCCTGTCATTGGGACAGCAGTTGTCCCATTGCATGAATTTCAGCTACTTCTTTTATGGGGAGTTAAATGGGACAGGCTGTGCTTAAATGAAGCTTCAGCTGTGCTAGCATCCCACTATGAATGACGTTCAGCTTTTTCAGGCTGGTCTTGTACAGACTACATACTTTCTTTTTAACCAGTAATGTCAAGGAGAAACATTGTTTTTTTATTTGATAAATCATTTGTATTTTTTTTCATTTTCATGTTACTAATTTCTGTGCTTACTCACGTGTGCCTGGAAATAAAACCTCTGTCTTTCTGCTATGTTTGCATGGATGGAAGAACCACTCTGCATCCCTGCCTACTCTGTCAAAGGCTTGAGTGTGAAACAAGGACTGCCCAGCAAATGGGCATTATTGTAGAACAGTGGTCTCACTGTGGTCTTGAGTGTAATTATAATAGGCTGTTCTGAATGCAAAATATGTTTAATTTTGAAGTGGTATATGTTTAAATTGTTAACACATATAAAACAAATGATCTTCTAACGTGGCATGGGTGAGTTTTGTCGTATAATCTCTGTTAGTCAGTGACTACTTATCGATGATATTTGCAGTTTAACAAAGTTTTTCAACTACAGCATTTATAGTTTACTTTTGATATGGCAAGATAAATGTTAAGCATGAATGCTAGCAGGTAAATAGCATACCCCAGATGATAAACTTGTAACCGAGGAGTTTTGGAGGCTGGGGTAGTGCTGAGGTTGTAGAGACAGAAAAATCAGGGGATAAGCCTAACAGGGGTAACAGGAGAAGCCTGATAGGAATAAGAGTAATCAGTTAACTGCTACGTGAAGTTTTCTGATAGCATTTAAAAATCATAGGATCATAGAATGGTTTGAGTTGAAAGAAACTTTAAAGATTATCTAGTTCCAACCCCTCTGCCGTGAGCAAGAATACCTTCCACAGAGCAGGTTGCTCAAAGTCCCTGTCAGTCTGACCTTAAACACTTTTAGGGATGGGGCATTCACAGCTCCTCTGAGCAGCCTGCTCCAGCACCTCACTACTCTCATATTGACGGATTTCTTACTTCTATCTAATCTAAATCTATCCTCTTTTAGTTTAAAGCCATTAAACCTTGTTCTATCACTGCACTTCCTCTCCAGCTTTATTTACTGTTTAGGTATTGGAAGGCTACTGTCATGTCTCCTCAGAGCCTTTTCTCCAGGTTGAACAACTCTAACTCTATCAGCTTGTCTTTATAGGTGTGGTGCACCATCTCTTTTGTCATTCTCATGGCCCTCCTCTGGGGATGGAAGTAAAAAAATAATCAGGAAATATTTTAAATCTTTTACCAGATGCCCAGTCACAATTGTGGAAAAAAACCACTGATTTTTATTTTTTCAAATAAATTTAGGTGTAAATGGAGAATGGAGTCAGCTACACATGCTTGCAAAATTTGTAGATGCACAGCCACACGTGCTTTTCATTTTCACAGCAACAGATGAATTTTCAGGTATTTCACACAGTCATGAACTGTACATGACATACATATAGATGAACTTGTTATTCTATAGCATGAACAATTAATGCGATTTTGTATAATTTGAATGAAGAGAATGTGGATTAAAGTTAGAATACTGAAAAGAAACAAAGGCATAGAAGAATTTGCAATTAGAAAGAAACACTACACAGATGTGTTAGTTATTGTACAGGCACATTAATCATGATCAACTGAATGGAGAAGGATTCAACAAACATTTCTTGTCAGTGTTTGTTTATGTTTTCTTAAAAATGTTCCATGATGTTGATTCTCTAATCTCCCCCTTCAAACTACTGAACCCAATACTTTGCTACACAAAATACCAACTTTTTTGTTTCTTCAATCTATTGTGGGAACTGGGAAAAAGATTTTTATTAAGTCTCTGTACAAACCACGTAGAATTGTTATTCTTTCCCTCTTTTTTGCCAATCCCAGTTTTTTTTTTTTTAATCTCTCCTTCTGACATCGCTTTTCTAGGCAATTGATCAGTCTTTGACTCTCTCCAGTTAGTTCAATTCTTTCTTGAAATATAAGAGCCCTAGCTGTATTGTATGGCATGCTATTAAGCAATGCCTAAACAGTGCAGAAGAAATCAGAACTATTTATCTTGAAGATTGGACTGCTATTATTTGAATTATGCAATCATGTTTTATTTATTTGGTTGGTTGGTTGTTGTTTTTTTTAAGCAGAATGACAGTTCTGGAATAAAAAATGCTGAAGATTTCATTTAGCTCTATAAAATAGATGATGATTTCTTTCAGTAAATTTTGCATATAGAAGGCAATCATAATTACACTAAGGACAGGGTTTTGTGGTGCAAAGGGGCATAGTTTAGTGATGGGACTTGATAGGTCGGATTGATGGTTGAACTTGGAAAAGACATTCTGAATGTCTTTTTCAACCTAGATGATTCTATGATTCTATGATTTAGCTCGTTGATGACTATGAGTTGTATATCATATCCTTGTTGCTCTTCATCTATGTTGGACTGATAATTTATTTAAGAGTTTGCCTGTAGCTTGTCCTGATGAATTTTATTTAGCTGTTTTTTTCAGTCTAGTCTGTATCTGAGATACATAAGTATTGGAATCAGTGTGCATAGTTTGCTCAGCATTCTCCACAACTTAATGAAGTTTCTGAAAAGGCATATAAAAACATATCAGCAACAGACACACTATTAACAGAATATACTTTTGAGTTTACAGATCCAGTTTCAGCTGTATTCTCTGCTATGCAGATAGGAAAATAGCTGTTTTCCAGGGGTCCGTGGTCTGATATAATGTACTGATTAGCCTAGGTCTCATTATCTTACCAAATAAAAGATCACCTTGCTTATTCCACAGTGTTTATCCTGAGGTATTCTCTTCTAAAATAGAAGAAGAAGTGGGATCTTAGCTTGACCATGAAACCAGGCTTGCTTCTAAGAATGGTAAGATTTGGGTATACATTTAGATTGAGAGTTTTTCAAAAAGATGCCCTGAGGATCTGCCAGCAAGAGCAAGCAATGCAGAAGTACTTTCTGGAAACGGGTGAAAATGGCTTATCTCTGCAGATACTTCTTGTAACCAAACCAGATTTCAGGACTGGGTAGAGAAGAATGGCATGTCTGGATTTCTGGGGGAGTCCTGAAACATTATTTTATCCTCAATTAAAATTCTCAGCTGTCATTATCAGAGCATGCTGAGAGCTTTTTTTGAATCGTCTTGTTGTCTCAAAGGGATTAAAATTATGTAGAGAATCACTTTTACCTCCCAAGATGCTTCAAAAGCAACAAACATATTATGCTGCAAGGGGATTGCACAACGCTATCCATGAATTCATGTCAAGGCCATAGTCCCAGTTTTCATCATTTTTGGAAATCTACCGAGGGCCTATAACCTTTGTAAGACTTGAGAACTCCTTTCTCATGATTAGTGAGGGTTAGATAAACCATAGTGGAGCTCTGTTATGTGTCTATCTTGTATTTGTTTTATTTACCATTTTTTTTTAATTCAATCCCTTTGAACCTTTAAGAATGAAATAGTATTGCTTAAGTAAAAGAAAAAGAAATGCAAGCCAAGATTGAAGAAAGAAACAGGAATATTTATAGTTCAGATAATTCTGGAATTGTTTTGTCTGGGTCAAGATGATCTACCAAAGTTTCCTTGGCAATGAAAATTCAAATGAAAAAAATTTTCATGTCTGATTAAGTTTATGTGATAGAGATAAAAAACTAGTTCCTTCTGTCTGATAGACTTGTCCTTCCATTTCCATTCATTGTTTTGCTTGTTGATGGAATTGAAATATTCTTTCAAATGCAGAGATTATTAGGGCCCAAGGTGATTTTACTAAGAGTGATTGGACCCCTACAATTATATAGGACAAACCCAACTTTGAAACTAGATGGAAGTGATGAGGGAAAAGCTTGGCTGAAGCCTGAAATAATGTGGTGTGTGTGTGTGTTGGGAGTAGGGTGAAACCATGAATTTCAAGAGGAGGAAAAATTGAGGTGGATTTTTGCCTCTATTAGGACACTGTATATTATCACTAATAATTGCTTACTTCTGATGACTGTGATACAATAGTTTTCTTTGGTTTTAGAGTAGAGTGAAATAAACATGAAAGCAGTGCTGAACTACAGGACAATTGCCCCTCAGCATGTTCTACCACTCCTTATCCCTGCCAGTACCATCAGCCTTATCTAATGAATTGGATTTAGTTGCATGTACCTCCCAGACTGCTTTAAACAAGGTGAGAAATTTAGGTCCTAAAATGTGGGAAACAATGTGTCAGAGAGTATGCTGTAGGATTATTCACCTCTCTGCTGAATTATGGAAAAACCCACTGAATTTGTTTCTCCCTGTGGTACTAAAGTAAGCCAGGAAACTACCATCTCATCTGGTACAAGTGATTGTGCCACTGCGCAAGGGCATTAATCGTTATCCAAAAGGATAGGTAGGTAAGGCAAAAGGACACAGTCTGGTAGTAATTGTGTGCCATTGCTATCAAGGGGGATAAAGGGGGAACTGTTTTAAACTAAAAGGGGATATTTAAACTAGATGTTAGGTGGAAATTTTTTACTCAGAGGGTGGTGAGGCATTGTCACAGGCTGCCCAGAGAAGCTGTGAATGCCCAATCCCTGGAGGCATTCAAGGCCAGGTAGGATGGGGCCCTGGGCAGCCTGAACTGGTAGGTGGCAGGCCTACCCATGGCAGGCTGTTGGGACTGGGTGGGCTGAAAGGTCCCTTCCAATCAAAGTCATTCTGTGTTTTTATGATTCCATGATTCTATGACTTGGCTTTGGGCAATGCCTGTAACAGTCATAATTCTCCTATTTGGTATTATGGGCTGTGTCATGTTTGTGAAAAAGGGGAGTGGTTTAAAAGGAATTTATTCACTGGGAAGGGATTATGCTCTGTGTGCACATGAACTGCACAAGGACAACAACTAAGATTTACTTATGTTTCCATCCATTAGTGAGACTTAGAATGGACCTAGTAGTGTATAGGCATATAACCCATTCTACCAGGGTGACTTTCCCCTTAGAGAAGCTAAGTAGATGAACTGCTCAAGAAAAATATCAGGCCACCTGGCTTTCCTTTGTTGTTCTAAAGAAAGGGTTAAGTATCCGGAGTTGGGTGGGTGGCTTTGCAGTGGGCAACGAGCAGTTTTCTTCAGTTACTGTAAATCTGTCTTCAGATTATTATCTCCTAGTAAGAAGTATTCTGCACTTCATTAAGATGCAGAATTATCAATTCTGTTACAAGGAAGCCATGTAAATGAAACCTTCCAAATAATGAAAACAACCTTCCATTGAGTCTTCTAAAAATAACTTGGGCTTGAAAGTTGGGACTGAAAGTCTGGAAGAGAGACAAGCCAGAGGATTTCTTAATTAAGATTTAATAGGAAATTTGGTATTATTTGGATAAATTGTATCAGCTCTATTAGACAGTAAACTGGGGGATCAGGTTTATACTGGCACTACATAGATATTCTAAAGAAGAGAAATGTTATCTGTCTTCTATCTTTTGTCCCAGACTGTTGCTAACATCATGGAGCTAATTACATGAATATTATAAGCATTTTCTAACCTAAAGGAAAAGGATAATTGCATTGCGGATTTTGGCCTATTTGTATTCAACTGGCAAAAGATACTGTTAAGTGCTGACAAATGTTCTGCATTGACCTTAAAGATAAATGACCAGAAGTGTCCTTTTAGAAAAGCTAAGAATTTCATGGCAGCAGGACTTCAGAATATTCTGAGTGTCTCTTTGAATTGTAGATGTGTTTATTGTCTTTCATAAGTTCCAGATGAAATCTGTTCAGATCACGAGTAAAAGGTTTTCTCTTTTAACTCTCTAAGAACCTTATAAAACTCATCACAAAGTCTAAAAGACTGGCTGTGATCTTTCTGGCTCCAGGCTTTGCAATAAAAACTCTGGAGTCACAATGTATAGTGTGAACAGGAATAGAGAAGAGAAACAATTTTTTAAAGACTGAGGTTAGGATATCAGATGCTGATTAGAGAGAAAGAGCAGGTCTCTTGTGTACAAAAAAGTCATTTTTACATAGCAGTACTTCAGAGTAATAGCTGAATTCAGTGGCAGATCTAAGAGATTTTTCCTGCCAAGTCTGCAAAAACAGAAAGAGTGTTATAGTGTCCAGCAGTATAGTCAACTATGTGTTGTGCTAAATTATCTAGGGCACAATCATTAGAGAATATCATCCCTATGGGTTGCCCTGGCCATGATGTTAGTTTCTGTGTTGTAGGGGAAAATGATCTGACCTTGAGGAGTAAATTAGGGTTAATCTTGTGAAATGTAACTGTCTCTGTCATTCCAGAATCTCAGCAGCAGCCCTTGAAAACTATTTACAAAACCCAACTGTCTCAAAAATGTTCTGTCCTGGTATGTGTGAAATGCTTAGAACTGCTAAAAACTGTTGATGCTTTCCCCCATGGAGACCTTTCAATATAAAAGAATTGAAGAAGATCTGGATCTACGACCCTTGTGATCCACTGAAAGATTTTCTACATTCAAATCTGTACCACATTTCTGCTGTGCAGCTCCTTTTGCTGTTTCTAATTCCTGTGTAAGAAACATTCAGGGACACAACATGTTTCTTTTGAAATGTTTGTTGTTATGAGTTAAACTAATTGCTTCTTGTCATAGAAGTTTGGTCCTCCCAACACCACGAAACTTCTGTCACATTCACTATATCTTTCTCTCTGAGCTTCCAAGTTGTCTTGGATGACAATATGTATGCAAGCTACCAGAAATGGCTCAAGTACAACTGATGATTTTAAATGCTGCTCATATTGTGAAGGTTCATTTTGCAAGAAGCTGGAAAAGAACGCAAGTATATATATATATTTTCTAAAGAAATAATCTTTATTTTTAAAATCTTTAGAAAATGGTGTTTATACCAAGTATTTGTAACCAAGTACTTTTCATGTTTGGAGTCAGAGCCTTTCAAGAAATTGTACCTTTGGTTTCTGTTCCACATGAAAGATGCCATGGAGGACAGTGAGCACAGCCCCTGGTACTTCAGATCTGATTTCATCACAGGTCCCAGCCTCTCTGTCTGCCTACTTGTGTGTTCATCAGCATCTCTCAAAGAACTGTAATACACTGAAGCAACTTAGACTCTGCTTTATTCATATATTTATACATGTCACTTTGCGGGATTTAGTAGCAGTTAGTTCATCTGAGGCAACTGAAACCTGAAATCTAAATAAAAAGAGAGTGCTGCACAGCTCTGCCAATAGAATTGCATGACTTGATGCTTCTCTGTAAAATTATGCATTTGATTCCCAACTGTTTTCGTTATCAATGTATATGCTAGGAAGATTTTTAAACAATACTGAGGAAATTGCCTGTGGCAGGGAAAGTGTGAGGCCATCTAAGCTAGCTGCGCGACCCACAGCTTGGGAGAGGAAAAATGGACCATGGCCATGGGCCAGGAACACCAAAAGCTGGGAAGTTTGTCTTGCACTGCTACAAAGTAAAAACTTGTGTAATTGAGATTGCTTGGTCTTGAGAATTCCTTCTGAGAAAGATCTGCAGATGGTAGAGTTGCCCATAGTATGGGAATCCCTAAAGAAAGGCTAGCATGTTTGGCTGTCTTTGTTCCACATAAACAAAACAAAAACAAAACAAAGGAAAAAGCATGCCTTTCTTGGCAGGGAGCAGACATGTCACTGGGTAAAAATCCTGCAGCTGTCTGACACTGTAGCTGAGAAAGTTAATTACATACAAGGAGATTTCAGGGTATGTCTCAGAGAAAGGGAGAAGGGGCCAGAGGTTTGGTCATGGCAGTCAGCATTCCCTCAACTATGATGTGCTGAGCTTGCAGGCAAAGCCTGGGCAAATGTTCTGGTTGAAGGAATCCAGCCTGTGGCATGTGGACACAGAGTCTGTGGACATGTGCTCAGAGCTGCTGTGCTGTTTGGAAACTTTACTTCTGCTAAATGAGAGAGTTTGGGTCTGGAATTTGTTATCAAGGCTAGTGCTGTTCTAGTCATTCTAAGGCATAAACCCATATACTTAATACTGAAGTGACCAAAAATGTAGGACTGCAAATCTGAAATATTGTTTTCTAATTTTGTTTTCTAATTAGAAGAGAGGACAGATTTCCCCCTTGGCATGATAGTATGGCTAAAAATCAATAAAGATCTAAGTAAATCATTCTGAACTACATTCTGTGAGTGTGAGACTCAGCTCCAACTTTATTCAGGTTCTGTACATGAACTATTGTCTGTGGACTCACTGGCATTTTAGTTAAAGGAGTCATTGGAGCCTCCATGGCTCCACTCCTTCAGCTGATAGCAGTGGTCAGCTTAATATCTGTAGACTCTGTCAGTACCCATACTGCTGGTTATACACAAGCATTTAATGTTCTAAGGTATGTTGGATGACCTTCAGTAGCTGCTCTGGATGAGTACTGATCTCCTGAAGATCCTGTAGCATACATATGTCCTTGGACATCACAGGACACCTCTAATAAAGAAGCCTATGTGTGGGCAGCAGAGTAAAACCTTACTGATTTTACAGACTAGCGCACTGCTGACTATAGTATTTAAATACCAGTAAGGAGTGAAAGATATTGAGTAAATGTAGCAATCACTAGACAGTTATTAACTGTCAAGTGTCTTTGTACTGTGTCTTTGGATGCCAAATGGATTGGCTGGCACAAACTTGATTTCAGAAAGCAGTGCACTGTACAGCATATATTAGGAAAGTGTTCAGGTAAGGGCTAAATGTTGAGTGCTACGACTCACAGGTACTCCTGATGACCAGCAAGCCCGTCCTGTGGTAGCTTGGCTTCTGTGCTGTAAGGCAAAGAATTGTATTATTTCACTGCATTTGTCCTTCTGTGAAGAAATGTGACATTTGTCCTTTATGAGTTACCTTAGACCACTGTCTCTCCTCCCCTTCCTTAAATCAATTTCTAGACTTCTAGATTGGCAAAACCATTATTTAGCACAAAACAAAGCCACATTTAAAAATAATATCATAAGACAAGCATGTGGCTAAGCATTTTAACCTTAGCTAAACATTATAAATTTGTCAAGAGAGAAGGAACACATATTTATGTTTGCTTCTGCTCATTGCTCTCATGGAGTTTGGTAGTCTGCATGGGATGCGGCACAGCCGCAGCACAGAAGAGCCGTGGTGCAGTGTGGCTGGAGCATGTACCATTAAAGGAAAGAGAAGGTCCAGCTGCTGGTCCAGTCCAGATGAACACTGAAGTTAAGTCCTTCCTTAAGTTAACCATAGCCCTGTATTCGAGGTCCATAGTCAGATATCCATAAAGGAAATATATTGCCACTTGAGGGCTAGAGAAATATGTTGGTTCAGTAACTGATGGTTTGTTTTGCTTTTATGTTTTTGCATCTGTTAATTATAAACACTCTGCATATGCTTTGCTTGTCACATACACACAGTTTGGATATCACTACCCATCACTTTGGCTTAGTCCAATTTGGATTTGCATTTTAAATATTATTTAGATTAAATGTCTTAAGGAAACCTATAATGTGTCTCCTACTGTAAAGCAATAGATAGTGAAGAGATACCTGAACTAACAGCAAACTGAGATAAGCTTACCAGATGAAGCAGAACTGCACAGCACCAATTTATCAGTTGATGGTTTTCTGCTATTTCAGTAACTAGTGAGTAAAGAGTCATAACCTCCATGAGAAGTTATTCAGTATTGTGATGCTTATAGTGTATTTACCTGAAAAGATTTTAAATTTGACAAGATACAAAGTTCAATCCTATTAGGATCTAGCTAATATTAACCTCTTCTTGACTTTTTCCCTGCCTTGCCAATTGAAGTGATCTCCCATTATGAACCAGTTATTCTATTTCCTCATCTCTAGAGCAGAGCACGTTCCCGTAGGGTCGGTCTCCAGTCAGTCTCACCTCTGTCCCTGGAAAGGTAACGGAACAGCTTGTTTTAGATGCCATCTCCAAGCAATTGTAAGAGAAGAATTTCGTCAGGAATAGTCAGCATGGATTCACCAAAGGAAAATCGTGCTTGACCAAACTCATAGCCTTCTATGATGGCATCACTGACTGGATAGATGGGGGAGAGCAGTGGATATCGTCTACCTTGACTTCAGCAAGGCTTTTGATACCGTCTCCCATGGCAGCCTGGTAACAAAGCTGAGACAGTGTGGGATAGATGAGTGGACAGTGAGGTGGGTTGAGAACTGGCTGACTGGCCGAGCTCAGAGGGTGGTGATCTGCGGTGCAGAGTCTGGTTGGAGGCCTGTGATTAGTGGTGTTCCCCAGGGGTCGGTGCTGGGTCTGGGCTTGTTCAATATCTTCATTGATGACCTTGATGAGGGGATAGTGTCCACTCTCAGCAAATACACCGATGATACAAAGCTGGGAGGAGTGGCTGACACACCTGAAGGCTGTGCTGCCATTCAGCAAGACCTGGACAGACTGGAGAGCTGGGCAGCAAGAAACCAGATGAGGTTTAACGAAAGCAAGTGTAGAGTCTTGCACCTGGGAAGGAATAACTACAAGTATCAGTACAGGCTGGGACATGACCTGCTGGAGAGGAGCTCTATGTAGAATGACCCGGCTGTCCTGGTGGACGACACTTTGGCCATGAGCCAGCAGAGTGCCCTGGTGGCCAAGAGGGCCAATGGAATCCTGGGGCTCATTGAAAGGAGCGTGGCCAGCAGGTCAAGGGAGGTGATCATCCCCCTCTTCTCTGCCCTGGTCAGGCCTCACCTGGAGTACTGTATCCAGTTCTGGGCTCCCTGGTACAAAAAAGACAGGGATCTCCTGGAAAGAGTCCAGCAGAGGGCCACAAAGATGATAAAGGGCCTGGAGCACCTCTCTTATGAGAAAAGGCTGGGTGACCTGGGTCTGTTCAGCCTTGAGAAAATAAGACTCAGAAGAGATCTTATTAATGTTTATAAATATCTTAAGTGTGGGAGACAAAGGGACATGGCCAACTTCTTTTCAGTGGTCTGTGGGGACAGAACAAGGGGAAATGGCCATAAAATGGAGCATACGAAGTTCCACCAATATGCGAAAGGAAATTTTTCAAGGTGAGGGTTACAGAGCACTGGAACAGGCTGCCCAGGGAGGGTGTGGATTCTCATTCTCTGGAGACATTCAAGACCCACCTGGATGCCTACCTGTGCAAACTGGTCTAGGGAGCCTGCTTTGGCAGGAGGATTGGATTTGATGATCTCTAGAGGTCCCTTCTAACCGCTACAGTTCTGTGATTCTGTGATTTTTCTTGGAGGAGTCATTCTCTGATCAGCTCTTCTTTGTCTGGAGCAAGAGCTTGGGATGCTTACCTGGTACCATCAGTTTGATGAAGCCCTAACGTGTGGTCCAGATCCAGGCTATAGGGTGAATGAGAAGAGACATGCCAGCAGGAGTAAGTGGGCCAGTGCCATGTCTGATACTCCTTCCTCTTCATGGAAAAGTAGTGTAAAAAATCTTTACACATAGCTACCAGAATAACTGGATATTTTCATTTCTTTTTTTTTGTTCTGGGGGCTAATACTCATTGCTGCCATGTTTCTTAAGTGGAAAAGATCCACATCAAGGTTGGACAATGTTATGGGTCTTTCTACTACCATACACTGTGCAGGAGCTGGCAAGAAAGGCTGAATCTCCTGTCTGCTGGCTTATATTCCACAGCTGCAGGAAGTCTCAAATTTTTTACACAGAAAGAATTTCTGATTCCAAAATGATTTCCAGGGGCTCTCCAGTATGTGAACTGTCTAAAGAACAGAAATAAAAACAGGAACAATTAGAAGAGCTGCACGGCATATGGTCACAATCTAAATTCTAAGAGAAAAACAAATTATTTATTCCTCGGTACCAGACATAGTAATTCCGAGTGCACAAAATTTACCTTCCATTCACGTTTTGTCAGCATTATTTTTAGCAAGAAAATATATGTAAAGCTCAACAACAGCATACACAAAGCAGAGACCTGCTCATGGCAGCATTTGCTTGGGGAAGTGAGTCAGAAAATTGAAGAGAAAAAGTACGACTTTTTCAAATGTTAGCAACTGATACTTACAGCTTAACTTCTGTTTTAAAGCAGAAGGGATCTTTGAACATATACACCGCAATGATCCATTTCAGAACCTGGATTTGAAGTTTAGCATCCCATATTCTGCTATCACAGTGAATTTTTAACACTCAATTTACCAGCCTGATTGAGCCTTTCTGGGGATGAGTCTCAGATTATCACTGTGGAAGGTTATTGATGAGCACCAGAGACACAGCAGCAACCCACAGAGAAACTGATTTTTTTTCCTTTTTCTTCTGTTCAGTCATTTTTGTCCAAGATTTGCTTTTGTAGTTCAGCATGTACATAATTTTCTTCCTATGTGTTCAGTTTCTCTCCAAAAAAGAGGCAGAAATAATACCCAAGAGGTACTCCTGTGGAGGTAGAGTAGACTGTTTTCTCTTCCACAAATAGAGCTGGGTTTTTAAAACAGGTGTGTTGCAATATCCTAGGATGAAAGGTAGAGAAACAGAAGAGGTAAAAAACAGTACTCAGAATACAAAAATGATCTCTCCCTGCTAGTTTTATTTTCTTGTTTCTTCATGTTTAAAAGCCAAAATAATGCGATAAGAAGAAAATATACAAAACAAAAGCCAAACACTATCTGTTCTAATTAAACAAGCTGCCAAAAAAATACAAATGAATGCACAAAAAAAAAAAATCCATACTGTACATTACCAGTATCCATAAATAATATTCTACCTCATGTTTCCATCACTTTCCTTTGCAGCTGAGAACTGGTTTGAGGAATGCAACTCTTTCCATTGTTCATTTCAATGGTATTTATCAAATGTCTGTGTATATTGCTGTCACTCCTGTGTTTGAACTTCATGGTTCTATGGTTCTAGGATTTCAGTGAGCTAACCTGGGTGCTGCTAACAAGACAGCTGTGACCAAGCTGAGAACTCAGCTTACGTCCAGGTTTTCCCAGGTACATTTGTTTTTCATCTTGAATTTGTTTGCAGGTGGACTTTGAGGAAAAGTAATACATGCCTGGGCTGACTGGCAGCCTTCATAGGGCAGATGATTTTATCAGACTGCTGTTCGTTTGGAGACTCTAGACGTGCTCTTGGTCACATGTCTGAGATTCTAGGTGGCTACATGCACAATGGGGGCCAAACGCAGTCAGGACTATACAACCGCACAGGTTCCAGAAAGCGGTGGATGAATCCCTTGAACATCCTCCGCTCATGTGGCTTGCGCCTGCAATGGAAGTTAAATGCCTCCTGTGCACATCAAATTTACTACTCGAGCTCAGAAAAAATGCATAGTAGGTCTGATTGACATGGATGGGTTGTTTTATTTGTCTGCTCACAGTTTACTTTGAACAGGATATAACATTTTGGTAAAATAGCATGATTTTGGACTGACATAGAAGACTATCCTGCTTATATTGCAGAGGTTCATGCATAATTCACTGGGAAAAGGGACAATTGCCTCTTTTCTGAGAATGAACACAGAGCTGAGGGAGACATCCAGAGTCCAGGCTGCAAGATCAAGGGCAAAGCAGGCAGTGAGTCTGCAGCACTGCCAAAGCCCGCAGGGTTCCTCAAGGTGGCTGCATGCCAGCTTGCATTGGGCAGCCCACCCAAAGCTCCAGGGGAGCTTCTGCAAAAGTCATGGCAATGGAAGAAGCTATGGAAAGTTGCTGGACTAGAGAGCAAAGCTGGAGGAAAGGGCTCGTGCTGTGAAAATATGCTAGGTTAGAGGAGGGCTTTGTTTTCAAACATTTGATTTTAATCTGTTTCACTCAGCAGATTTAAGTGCCTTATTTTTAAAAGATTTCCTTTTTCGTTCTAGAGACTGAAAGCCCTTTTTGTGGAATTAGTATGCTAACCTTACAGGGAGATGGTCCTTGAACAATTATCTGAAAAACACAGTGCACCTTTATTGACATACTTATGTGTCAGTGCATGAGTATTTTTGTTTTGGCAATCCAAATCTAGGACTCCAAATCCTACTCAAGTAGGGAGGAAAATACTGAAATGTTTTCCCACACCAATTCCACAGTGGTCCGTTGATTTAACTACCATTATCACCTCAGCTATTTTCTAGGTTCCCTTTGCAGACAGTGAGAGGGGAGTGATTGGCCAAGGCAGCAAGCCAGCCCTTTAGGGCAGTCTGAAGTAGACGAGCTGTTAACTCTGCATTTCAATTGTTTCTAGAGGGAGAAGAGAAAAAAATCTTAGATTGGCCTCACTTATCTGAACTGTATCTACTGAGAGCTGCAATTAGGTAGGTGATGAGCTTCTTAGGAATCTGCTGCATCTTTGGTAGGCAGTTAGGTGCTACTCAGCTGATTGCTCCTACTCTTCCTTCCGCCAGTGGGATTGGGATGGGAATAAGAGGAACAAGAAAACTCACAGGTTGAGATAAAGAATGTTCAGTAACAATATAATTTAGGAAGAGAAACAATGGCTAGAGTCATAGGAGTGTGAACAATGTGTTTAAGAGAACTTTGTTTTCAAAAGTCTGTATACATTGTTCATGATCCCCAGCAGTGGAGAAGAGTACACACAGTAGGCTAACATGCTCAGTTATGTTGTATTGCATGTCTGAATGAATCAGCTAACCCCAGAGAAAAAGGTCAACAGTAACTGGGGAGAGGAGCAAAAAACTGGAGGAAAGTTTTATTAATATTATTTAGAAGAAAATATAATTATGTGGAATGGAGTTGCTTCAGCTATTCCTTTTCTGATTGTCATGATGGTAGGATAACATTACTATTTATATGCTATGTGATGAGCTCAAAACCAAAGCAAACCTAAATAAAGACATATCTTCTCATTCATGTAGTGAACTTTTACATAAACGTTAGATTTTCTGTACTGGTCTCTATTGTGCACAATTTCATCATCTGTCCTCTTTTCCAAAATTTATAGTTAGCTCTGTGCTGTTTTGGCCCAATGCACTTTTTTATTAAAGAGGTCCCATAAATTGGTTCTCTGTGAAGTTTTGGACTATATTAGCTTAATCCTAATGCTTTGTTTATTTGCTGTTCATTTTTTAGGCAGATACATTCATGTAACGCAGGTCTCTGTTTACATGCAGATTTCAGTAGTTTCTTGTATACTTATCCGATATGCTCTGATATTGCATTTACCTGCATTTGAACACAGGCAATTTGGTTACACAGCTAGATGAATTTTCATGGAACAATCCATCCTAATAACTGCTTATGGAATCGAATCCCATAGAAAAGATAACAGAAAAGTTCTCTGTAAACATACCTGATAGTAATTTACAACATTCAAAACTGAGACAATATAGTGGAAATGCTAAGTCATGGCTTGAACCAGTGATTGAGCACCTGGTGGGAAGGCAGGGCCAGCCCAAGGGAGCTCAGGTGCATGCAATGTACCTGAGTAACCAGAAGGGATGGAGCGAGGATACACCCCTTCCCAGACCTCTTTTAAGGGTCAGCAGTAGAGATAAGGATATCTTGATGGAGATTCTTGTGTGTCTGAGGTCTTCTAAAGGTAAGTGGCTTTTTTTCTTTATTTGTCTATTGTTGTTGTGTTTAAGTAAATCCTTGCTTGCTGCAGCTTATGTTTTGCTGCTTTGCTGTTGTTGTGCTTTCCATCATGTTGCAGATGCTTGAGTGGATATCTCTATTTGGAGACTTAATGGTTATTGTAGTTCAGACCTAGAGCATATCTGAAATATGTTGGCTCTTTACAGTGTGATAAACCAGAACTGGTCCTTTGTGTTTTCTCATTTTATGATGCAAGACATTTGTCTTTAATTCTATCATAATAGTTTAGTAGAATTCTTAAGTACAAAACAACTTCAAATTAACATCTATTTGAGGAAATAGTTCATGTTCTGCTCAGTTCTAGCTCTACAGAATTATAGCTTCTTATAACTGCAGCAACCACACGATCTTCAGTCTTGCATGCCATGTGATGTGTAAATATGGAAAAATATTGTACATTGAGCACAACACTACAGAAATAACAGACAGATTGTACCTTTGCCAATGCATTAGGACTTTGTTGGTTGTATAAGTCAAACTAACTTTCGTGTTAGTCAATGTGAGTTGTAAGCAGGTCACTAATGGCAAGCGAGTGAAATTTCTCATTCTATAGCATTTTGTTGTAGCTAGGCATACTTTGTAAGAGAAAGTGAAATAATACTGTAGAAAATGCCTTAGAAGTGAAGGAAAACAAAAAAAAATCCATTATACCAGAACAGTAATTTCCAGTGTGTCTCTATGCGAAACTTCTCCTGGACAATATCAGATGCTGCGATTATAAATAAGACCTTTGAACAGCATTATCACTGTTAGCTGTTGACAATCTGCATTAGTTGCTGGTTACTGCATTTGTGGCTCAAGTAGGTAGTCTCACTTAAGCTGTTCTGAGCTGGAAAATCCCCTGCTGAAACCAGGATGTCTTCTCAAGTTGCTCAGCTCCTGAGAGAGAATTAGTTCTTCTAGTTGTTTTCTTTTTTATTTTGCCAAAATCCATGCAGAAAACTTATTTACTTTCATTGGTTGAAGGTTGCAACCCCTTCTCTATTTGTTGTTATATTTGTCCAGAAAACCCCGAAATCTTAAAAGATGAGGTAAATGTTCAAGTGTTTATAAACTTTTGTTCCAAAAATATTCTGAAACTTTTGCTTTTTGTTATTTCACAAAAGGCTTGGCTTAGAAATCTTGCTATATTTTACTTTTTCTGGCTGAGTTACAACGCTCACAAATGAGATTAGAGAATGATTTGTTATTCAGGTAATTAGTTGGAATTTGAAATTGTTTAGAAGTACTTGAAGTCTGTACGTTTCATGAAGGGAAAAGCATTCTAAGAAATTCTAGAGAAACCCTGTCAAAGAACTGTAATGGTGACAAACGAAGATTTTATATACTTGGGATAAATTTATGTGGGAATTCTTCCCAGGTATTTAGCAGACTTAAAGGTGAACTAAATGAAACCAATGTTAATGCATTGTTTTTACTCCTTGTCCTTTTCCTTGGCAACTGCTTTACACTTATTTTTATCAGATAACACTGTAAACCAAATCATAAGTTTCCTGGCATAAGTCTTTTTGATGCTGAAGTCTCCTTAGGGCTTGAGTGATAACTTCAGATGTTGACTCATTTGAGTGGTATCTCATGATAGTGACTGCAGCCCCAATAACTGACAGCTGAAATTACATCCCACTTTGTTATGTCTTCCTTTGTGCTGCATAGAAAAAGGAAAATCTGAGAAGGTTCTGCTCAGGCAAGGCAAAGGATGTTTTACAGTAAAGTATCTCTTTCAAGACCAGTACAGATACTAGGACAAGACTGCATGTGCCTCCCACCTGGTCTTGACACTGTTCTCCAATTAAAAAGCCTGTGTACAATCTCTGAGGTCAGAGCTGCTCTGCCAAAGTGCTGCTTTTTGCCTGTATGAGGCAGATGGTGGCTATTTCTGTCAGGTTACAACTTATTCACCAAGTCAGTGGCTGTTTTGTATCTACAGGCTTGGAGATACTCCATGAGTTCCCAACGTGGGTGTCTTTCTCCTGTGGTCAGTGTCATCTAGCATGCTACCTAAGGCAGAATCCTCAAGAGGAGAGCAGAACATGATGTAGCTGCTCTGGGGTCAGGTCCTTCATTTTGGCCTTAATGTGCATGCCCATTTTCTTGTCAACTGCTACTAAACAACTGTGGTATAGCTAACTGCCTACTGTACTTTCCATTTCCCAGCATCAAGTACTTGAAATCCTTAGTTACCTTTGTAATCTCTTTTGAGTATCATCAGTGATGGTCAACCAACCAAAATTCTGCAGGTAGATAGACAGGCAGACCTGCAAGCAATTAGCAGGTTAAAAAAAATAATAAAGTAGGTTTTTAGTGTAGATGTTACTGATTTTTATTTTTTTTTTTAAGGCTCTTTGTCAGCAATTCTGCTGGATCACATAGCTTTGGATTTATAAATATCCTTGTACTTAACGATGTTTCCCATATTTGCTAGCAGCCTGTGTGTACGTGTGAGTTGGCAAAATCCACTTGTAAGGTATTTTCAACATTTTCCACGTGTAGTTGAAATCTATCCACACTCCAGCCCTATGACATTAATTTACCTATAGTTCTGGATCCAAAGATGCCTTATTCTATTACCAAAATAAGGTGTTTACAACAAAGGGAGTGACATGTAGTTAATGTACTGTAACTTCTTGAGGCCAAAAGCAAGGGTATTGAGGATTATTTTTCAGAGTAGCCATTGTTTTTTTTACTTTTTTTAAATATAAAATACATGTAAACTACTTTTATGTTTAGACAGGGTGTTGTCTAAGGTTGGTTGGCCTCTTTCTTAATTCATGTGCCTCTGGATAACATGAGGTGGAAAAAAAATCTGACTTTCATGTTAGTCTAAGAAGATGGGGAAAGCTGAAGAGCTGTGTGGTCTGAAGGTTATAAAAGGGGACTTGAATATTACTTCTGCAGCTGCTAATTCTTATAGTTGATGCCCACCACATGATCTTAGCAATAGCAAATCCCAATAATCTTTTTTAATTAATCTTTAACTGTCAGATTATTTCTAGGGATTTTCAATATAGAAATCCATGCACATGCACCACTTAGTACATTTATGCTGTACCATAAATTAAAAAGACCAGGGCACATGGGCATGGGAACTCATTCATCTGTATTAGTGGATTATTATAACCATTTTTTTATGGAGTTGATTCAGTGTAATTAACGGTCTCTCACTGGTGATGACTTGGCCATGGACTGTTCCTACTGAGTACTTTGGACACCACTGATCTATTTGGGAGGGTAAAAATAACTTAGTGACATGGATGTGAGTTACTCTATATTGGTTGTTTCTGTGGCAGAGGATGGTATACTTAATGAATTATCATAGATGTAGCCTCTGTCCAGTGCAGTGGATATATAATACATCTGCTGGAGTAGCAAAGTGACCTGAGCAGTGTTCAGTCAGTCTTACACAGCCACATAACATTAGTGTGTATGAATTTGATGTACCTAGGATGCACAGGGACTATGTGTATTTGCTGAGCAGATGCACAGTATGCAGATCTGTTAAAGTGAATATTTATTATATCTGTATATAGTACATACATGACTACGTATGTGAGATATCCTGTAAGCATAGATTATCTGCATGTGTGTTGTGTCCCAGGCAGCCAAATGTCTTCTATCCTGAGGCAAAAGGCCAAATTTATCAGTTTCAGGTTTCTTTTACTCTGTCAACAGCATCTCTAGGTCAAAATAGACCTGTAATAAATGCAAGCTATTGACACCACCAGACAATAACTGTCTTTGCTTCCCTCCTACTCTATGACTATGTCAAAGCCAAAGAAGTAAGAATTTGGAAGTCTGGAGCTGTTACGGGGGATTTACTGAGCTTTCAGACACCTTAAGCAAAAAATATGCACAGATCTTGTGCTCATTAGGAAGTGGAACCAGGTGCTGTATAACTGAAACAGAATTCATAAATTCTCTCTTAGATGGGATTTCCTAAAATTCTGAAAGGAGCTAAGTCCTCAATTCCCATTAAAACATGTATAAATCTGAGAAGCATTTAACTTATTTCAAGAACTCTTAAAAAAAATGTAGTTTTCAATTTTTATAGGCTTGTAGGCAATGTTTTATGGCTGCAAATGCAGTATTTCACTGCATAGATATAGATATTATGTAAAGACTGTAAACAAATATCCAGTACTGTATTTCTGAGATGTGTTTCCCATAAATGCTTGTGGCAAAAGCAGCAAACAAGATACAACATGCACAGTGTAATGGTAAGGGTACTGGAAAAAATTGTCACAGTAGTTGCTGCCAAATGCTTTCTTTGAAAACAATCTGCTGCAAGCTTAATGAGATTTACTGCATTTAAAATGTATTTCAAGTCTTTAGTGTTTTCCTCTCAGCTAGTTATGTATAAAAATGATGAGCCGAGTAATCTCTATATGAAAACCGTCAGAAAGATGTGCCTGAAAAATATTTTTAAGTAGTAAACCTTTAATTATTGTAAATGACATGCCCAACAAATGTTCAGTTATAGTCTCAGCCTCATTAATAAATAACCCTATTACATTTGTGTTACATAAGATCTTTTCTGTTGTCTTAGGCTGTTTTTATTGAGGATTTCTCTGCACGTATGTGTATCCATCTGTCCAACCACATCCTAAGGGACCAAGAGAGTGAGAGAATGAGAGACTGTTTTATGTCTGTGTAAGCAGTTGTTCCACATCTACTCTTCTCTGCACCACATTGTAACTAAAAACCTATTCATTTAAGTTCTGAAGTATATATTTCAAGCTGCATTCACTAGGAATGAATCTCCTTTCCTTTTCTTGACCACATTTTTGCAGGCTCTTGAAGCCTGAGCACTGAGTTCAGGCTTGGCAGGTCTCTCCCCCCCGAAGCCCATGTTCAAGCCATATTTGGGTTCTTTTGTGGTGATGTTTGCAAATGTAGCAGGGAAGTTCAAGAGAGGATAGATGAGCCTTAACACTGTTTAGACCAGCCTCCATTTCAGAGCTGAAAGGTGACAAGAAGTGCAAAAGTGATGTTGGTCCAGGAAGGTTTTAAACAGCAAGCCATAAATTATCCTTTTCTTCCCTTTTTTCCGCTCCTTCCCCCTTCTCAAGAGAAGGCATTTCCAGTAAAAGCTAAATTTGTCTCAAAAATTGGCTCAATTCTTTTCAATGCTGCTGCTAATCTTTGCTGCTAAGAAGGACCCCTAGTGTTTTTTGCCCAAGTTTCATTCTTTTCTGGCTTAAGTATTTTTTTTAATGTATTTCATATATGTATGTACATATATAATGTGCATAGTTATATGGATGCATGTGATACACAATGCAGGACAAGACTTTCCTGCTGTGTAACTCAAAGCATGCACATTTACCTATTCCTATGTCTACAGGGCTGGCTGTTCCCAAAAGCATACTGTGCAACCTGGGGAAGCCACCTTTATAACTGAGTAATGACTGTAGATGCACTGATCAGGAATATGTGGTTACATGGCATACAACTCAAATAGCAAAGGGCTTTCTGTCTGAGTGATGTGGTAGCTCCTAAGGAGGATCAACTCAGCCACAAACTTCTGAAGATCTCTAAGGAAGGACATATGAGAGGGCCATGTACAGATTCAGCTCAGTAATATGTGGAATACAGAAGTTAATACAGTGAAACTTGTTTAAGTGTATTATTGGGAGGTGCAGAAAACAGAAACATACTGAGGAGGAGACAGTCAAAGGCTGAACAAGAAGGGAACAGGAAATAGACATTGTTTAACTTCAGAATCCCAATCAACCTTTCCTTGCAGTGGCACTTGATCTTATCTAAATGTCTATCCAAACTAACAGCTAAGGAATTAGGAATTTTTAAGAGGAGAAAGAGGGGATAACATAAATTAGCATAAGACTCAGTGAATGATACCTTTGGTGACAGGAAGTACAGTGCTCTAGTGATGGACTGGAGATTCATCAAGCCTATGCAGGTGTTGGGGCTGGGGGGCAGCAGCTACCCCCAACACACCAATGAAATGGAGGTGCCCGCTGCATCCTTCTTTCCCTGGGGTCAAGTCTACAGACTCCCAGTGAAGAAAAATAAAGTTGGGTCTGTGGCCACTGGGTACTATCCTGCAGCTGAGTCATGGAATGTCCAGAGAGCTCTTTCACCTCCCTGAGAAGGTCTCATCTGAGCAGGTGATTGCAGGACCAGAAGTCTGTGCCACCCGCAACTCTTTTTCTACATGGTTGAGACATTCAGCTAGACTTCAATGTGGATTTTCATTTGTTAGTGACTACACTTACTGGGCAAGAATTACTCAGGGTACTTATGCATTTTGACCAATTGTTTTTGACCTGAAAAAGCACCAATTACTCACCACAGAAACATACAGAAAGGTTAATTATGACACTCGACATATATTCCAGGTTGCATTTTGACCTTTTTTAAGGAAAATATTCCAAATTTCTGGCTCAAAATATTTTAGCAATGTACACTGAAAACACTTGGGTTGAGATTTAGATTGAAATTTATCAAAATTAGCCAAGGAAAATAAATTAGCTAACTTAATTCAGACACTTGGTTCATATAAATTTTCATATTATGTCATCTTCTGCCTGTGCACTACTCTCAGTATCTCCCTCCCCTTGTTTTGCAGTCTGAGGGGCTGTGTTTAATGGCTTTCATCCATAGCAGACTTTGTGCAGCTTCTCCTAATTTAGATGGGAACTTTCTCTCCAATGTCTTGATATGTCAGTAGTTTTCTTTAGATGAAAAGCCTATTTTCTAATCAAGAGTAGTACCTGCTTCTGGATTTTAACTACAATTACAAAAATTCTAATATTCAAGGTAAGCTTTCAACCTGTAAATTTTCATCTCATAAACTGGAAGAAGGATATCTTTTTCATTAACTACTAGCAGGATTGTGTCTTTTATCAGGTTGTCAGTAAAAAAAAAAAAAAGCATACGATAAACTGAAATTTCTATGTAATCTTCCACAGCAAAGCTAAACTACACACATTTTAGAAATTATCCAAAATCAGACTCTTGGCCAGAAGTTCCTTTCTAAAGATGTTTTACTAAAGGCCTCATTGTCTTCAGATCAAGAATTTTTCCAACAGAAAAAAAGTTCATTGTTAGTTTGCTGATGACACTAATTAAATAAGCATGCAAGTGAGTAATTAATTCATACTCAGTAAAAATAACTTTAATTACACAACAGAAATGTTTTGTTTCTTGTTATTCTATTAAATAATCACCTTCTGCAGCTTGATAAGGTCATAACTAAGCTATTTTTTCCTAAATCTATACACATAAACATAAGCACTGGAGCTCTTTAAAGAAACTTTAAGTCACACTGCTGGGAAAGTAAGAACGTAGTATAAACCAATATAAGATAGTGACAATACATTGACTTTTGTAGGTTTATTGCAGTGTGTAAAATGTCTCACTAATCCCTAGATCTTTGTTTTCTGAAACTTCTTCCTCTTCCAATGTCTATAAACTCTAGAATCATAAAAACAAACAAGAAAAAAAGCCCTTCTAGTCAAGAGTTATGCAACTCACATGGTCAGTCAAGAATACTCTTACATTAAGGCAGGACCTGAGGGGGGTGAAAAAAATGATGATAAAGAAATGTTCTGGCTTTAAGAAAACGGATAAGAAACAGTTACATGTCTTGCAAGTATGACGTGAGCAAAATATTTTTGTCCTGTTGACAGGAGATCACCTGCATCTCTTTTGGAATTAAATTGCTTATCTTTTACTGAGAACAAATAAATAGAGTTCCTAATATTTTCATGAATGCAGCATGTCAGTGAGCCAGCATTCCCCATGAGTTAAGGTTTGTATTCTGCAAAACAAAACCCAACTGATGACAGTTTGGTTTCTTATTCTGTTAGCTATTGCTGTAAAAACTGTAGTCAAATATTTTATGCACCTCTGATCTACTAATAAAAATGCATCTGTGGATATGTTTAATCTGCAGTCATGAGATTTGAGCACATACTTAAAGCTGTAAATGTGATTCCTGGACTGAGCAAACTAGCCATTTACCTTTGTTTTCAGTGGAAGTTTAGTACTACTATAATTTCGAAATGCTCAGCTAATTGCATTACCAACCCTTATCTCTGAAACTTAGTCTCATTGGTTAAGTGCATGCTAGTAAGCTGCATGATACCAGGGAACGTTCCCTGGCCTTGTGGCAACTGAGATGCTCTGGACACATCCTTAAAGCAGAACTCTTCAAATCCAAGATTGTGTGTCTGAATCCAAACTTGGAAATGGCTCCTGCTAATGCCCATTTTTATGAATAAGAATGGAGGAGAATATTAATGTGCCCAGGTCAAACTGGCTCAATGCTGGGGCTTGTTAAAAGATTAACAAATCAAAAGCCTGTTTCACTGTCCAGAATTATTCCTTTGATCTGTTCAGTTCATGAGTATAGTCACAATCTTCATAACCTCAACTTTTCTGTAAGATTTCTTAGCAAAATCATCATTGGGTACACAAAGGGTGAAAGTTACTTTGAGAGAAACCAGGTTATTTGTTTTCAAATTCAGGTGCCAGATGAAGTGCTGATCTCCTCTGTTTATCTGAGTAATTGTTGAAAGTGTGCTAGGAATTTCTAACAGAGCTAGACATTTGGGGGATGACTGATATTAGAACACTGCAAATCTAATGCAGAAGAACTAATTTTTTTTTTCCAGAATGATTGAATAATTTTGCCAGGTTATTGAAAGTTCAATGCTTTGTTGGTAAAGATGCTTTGAAAATCCTAAAGTCTCTAGGTATATGTACTATAGAAACTATCAATGAGTCAGACAGAAGGAAATAGAGGCTTCAATGAGGATTTTTCACTTCCCCCAAGCAGCAAATGTTAGCTACTGTCAGAGGCCTAGTTCCAGTCATAATGGAAGCATATCTGGTCTAGTTTAATAAATTGTGTCCTTAAGTAACACTTTGGAGGATTATCTAAATTTTTGAATCGTTCCATTTCAATATCACATCTCATTTCCCTTTCTGTCCCTCAGAAATAAAATGATCAAGTAGTTGATTTCCTCTCACAGAAACATGTATAATGTAACATGGCTATGCATTTTCCTGTTAATGAGGTTAGAAATTGAATGTGAGAAAGTGATGCTCCTGTTTGTTAGCAGTATCTCTGCCCTGCTAACATTTTTTAAGATATATTTAGCAAGTAGGCAAGGGACTCTGCTTTGGGAAGTAACATCATATGAAAAATGAGAGCTGGAAAAAGCATGAAGAAAACAGGCCATTTTCACAATCTAACTCAGACTGTGAAAAGTATCTGCTTCAGACAGAGGTGTCTGAAATCTAAAACCTGAAAATAAGTGCTCTGAAAAAAACAGGCTAAAGAAAGCCAACAGCTTTCATTTTCTGAAGAGCTCATGGCTTTGGATAGCTTAAAATGCCTCCACTTGCTCTTGGAAGGCTAGAACACAGAGGAGGGAAAGCATAAGAGGAACAGAAGCTGTTAAAAGACTAATGAACATTATTTGACTGAGGCATCGTATAATTTACAAAACTAAAATAATGTGGGTTTTGTCCTTTACCTACTGTTTGATCACATTGAAAAATCTGCAGTTCCAATTTTTTTAAGAAACCTAAGTGCTTTCTCTGTTTTTCACATTAAACAGAGTTAAATCATTTCACTTTCCACCAATGCTCTGTGCTTTCAGCTTATCCTTTTCCAAACTTACTTTTCAGGAAGAAAGTTCTTTCTGACTTTTTGGAGCCTTCTAAAATTTCTTTTCTTTGAGCTTAATTTTTCCAGATGGCAAAGATCTTTAAAACATCCAGTTGTATAGTGATCTGATCAATGTTTTAGTAGTAGTTAAAAATGTTGACATAATATGTAGGGAGAATACATGATGGCTTGTGGAGATTAAAAAAAAAAAAAAATTTATTGGCATTAGTTGTACTGGCTGTATTACTCGCATGTAGTGAAGTCATGAGCATGTGGTGTTATCACTATTATTTAGTGCCAAAAACGTGCTCAGCAGCACCTTGTTGTAAAAAGGTTTTATTATATTCATAACATGGTCTATCATGTATTTACATTAGTCTCTATTTCTGAAATATTTCAGAATACACTGTAGAGTCTTAAGTTCATGTTGGTTTTATTTTCCAATCTCCTTTTGCCTCTAAATTCTAGCTGCTTTCCCTTCCCCCCCACTCCCTCCATCTCGCATCACATTCAAAATTTAATTTTGCAGTGTTAACCACCAGTATGTTGCCATTTGCTTGGTATAAACACTGGTACTTGCTGCAAAGCTGGGAATCCAGAAATCCACTGGGAAAGACCAAGTATTTCTAGCTCTGAAATAAGTCATAACTCGTGCTCTAGAGCAAAAAATGTCTAGTAGTAGAGTTTGGAGGAGAAAAAGATGATTTTCCTATTTTAATTAAAGAAAAAAAAAAGGGGGGGGGAATAAATGTGCTAGGGTTTTTCTCAGGCAAAAGAGGAGGCATTTGCTACCCTAGTGGCTGAGAACCACCTAGGAAATTGTCAGATGTGTCTGAGCTTAGTGCAAGGCAAGGGATCACAATAGGAAAGGGAAACACCACCTCTGAACTTTGGGAGCAATCAAGTTCAGTTCTGATGAAATCCGCATCAGAGACAAACAGTTAATTCCCACCAGATCAAAATGGGCATGAAGAAGAAACCTGACCACAACAACCTGTGTGTAGCATTCCTGATACCTGCAACCCTGCCTTCAGTGAGTGGCTCTGGGAGTCCTCTGAATGCACATGTGAACCTCATTCCATTTAAGCATAAGGGCTATTATTTCTGTGAACATCTTCCTTCTGACTATTTTCTGTACTGTTAATAACCAGTAGCTTAGTGAAGTGTGGAAAAACTAGTGGAAACTTAGCATGTGTGAAACAGAAATCTCTGGCAGCTTTTGTGTGTCTAGAGTATAACTGCCTAAAAAGTGTTCTCAGTTAACAGTAAGGCTGTGGGGGTCTTTGCCTTTCTTTAAGAAATTTTGACAAGTTCTGCAGCAGTGAAGTGTTTAGTCTGTCCACTTTCAGTTTCAATAACTTCTTAGCTATTGAAGATAGCTGTTTTCAGGTGAATGGCACTTGCTTGAGATCATGAATGAGCCTTTCTCCTTAAGCTTTTTATACTTATGAAAATGACTGACTAGAAAAAAAGCAATTTGGCACACGTAGCTATCTGAATAATGCAGCAGTAATGTTAAAATTCACTAAGTGTACTAAGAATTCATCATGTTATTTTACATGGTAATATTTTTTCCTAATTCTAATAAGAAGAGTAGTAACTCACCACTTGTCTACTTCATAAAACCCTTAATCCTAAAGTTACAAGGGAGTATTTGACATCATCTTTTCTGATCTCCATTACAACCACACCACAAAGCTTCCCTGAATTGAAGTATGCTTAAACTAAAGCATATTTGTGCCTCTCACTTTCTCTCTGCTCCACACTCATAATTCAAACTTTATTTTGAGACTGGCAGAAAGAGAGATAATCCATGGCTTATTGAGGTAATTTGTTCCAGTGAAAAGATCTTTCACTGTCAAAAACATGTGCCTAATGTCTTCTGAATTAGTCATGCATCAGGTCCCAGCCGTAGGATCTTGCTGTAACTTTGTCTGTTAGCCTGAAGACTCAACTCACTGCTGAAATTTTGCTGCTGTGAAGGTACGTATTTACAGGCTGCAAATTTTTACAATGAGCTAAATAAATACACTTTTAGAAACCCTTGACTGGGAGGCATAATATTCAGTTACTTATTTGTTCCCCAAAGGTAACAATATTCAGTGATTTAATCATTTTTTTTATGGCACTTCTCTAAAGTTTTACCCTTCTTGAACCTCAGTCCTCAGAGAAAACACAGTATTGCAGGAGTTGCCACCTCAGGTCCAGATTCAGGCCCATGGCAGAGGTTTACCCTCTCCTGCTCCTGGATGATGGGCCACTGCATCTATCTGGGAGGTAGTATTTGTCTGCTAAGAACAATAGAATCATAGAATGGCCTGGGTTGAAAAGGACAATAATGATCATCTAGTTTCAACCCCCCTGCCACAGGCAGATTCTTCAGGAGACATGTCTTAACTGTGAATCTGTGACTTCCTTTTGACCATACAGAACCTGAAGAGATTAAATCTTAATCTTGGCCTTTGAACCTAACCAGTGTGAACATCACTCCCTTCCACATCTCCAATTTTTTTTGTTATGCAATAAAAAATGAATGCTATATTCTATCCATTTGTGTTAAAACTCAGTTAAATGACTGCATCCCACCATTAAACCCACTCAATGCTATTATGAGGGTGGGTAGCATTTAGCAATCCAAACAGCCTGCCTGAAGCAAATCTTATTGCACTTAAAGCATGAGCCTCTGTGATCACTCCTGAAACACTATGCCAGTGCTGGCCTACAGTTTTCATGTTGCATACACCCAGCAGGAATCCTCCTTGTAATAATAAAAAATCTGTTTGCGCTTCCAACAGTGTCTTCAGTACTTATCTCTACAGGGTCTAGCAAATCATGTGCTATATGAAAGGACTTAAATTGTTTATTTGGTTCTCTTTTGTTGGTCTAAGTTCCAAGATAGAAATTGCTGCTCTTGGATTTTGGGGAAAAAGACATCCTCTGATTGTGTGGAAACTGCTTGTTCTGCTCACAACTACAAAATGTGTAGCAATGAAATGTGTATTTGGGTAGCTATCTGACCTCTCTTAAGGTCTGCTTCATCCTCAGTATTACTCTAAGTTACTCATAATCGTTATATTTATGGCTAGAGCTGAATAGAGGTGCATTTGATAATGTTCGGCATTCATTTTAGTCTGTATATGTTCTTTTTTTCTCAAATACAGTTGTGATGTGCTGATGGCTGCTTTATTTATCAGCATCTTACGAGATATGATTTTCCACCAAGAGGCCCACATAAAACAAGGGGATATTGGATGTTTGCCTTGCTCATTCTCACCAAATCTGAAAGAACGGAAGAGGTGAGAGGACCAGCATGACACTTCTGGTTCTTTATAAGATATATAGAGCTTAAGAAGCGCCATTAATCATAATGTGGGACTGCTTGGACACTTTCAGTTTCAGATAATACACAGACCATAGTGGCTCTGACTATGAAAATTACATTTTAATTACTTGAGTCAATATATAGTTTCAGAGTGAATGATTGTGGAGAGGCCTAAAATAGAATGCTAGACTTGAATCTCTCCCACTAAATTTTAAGTAGTTTGGATTTGACTCTATGTTAACACAAGGTCAATGCATCAACACGAGACACTTGCGTCAGAGTTTGAAGCAGATCAAGTTAGAATCATCAGTGCTAGCATGCACATGCATATCTCCACTTAACTCTGGCTTAATGAACTTTACATCTTGCATCCGTCTTGGGAAAAAGAGACCTCTTTAAATTCCTGGGAAATGTGCTTATTTGTATGTCTTTCAGTCCACTATGATCACCTGAGACATATTAATGATACATAGTTTTAATCATAAAATTACAAGAAAATCATTTTATATTTGACTCAAGTAGTAGAATCTCACATGCACTTTTGGAGACCTCTGTAGTATAATATTTGTATAAAATGACTAATTTTCATTCACTTCATGAAGAGAATAATTGTCCCTTGTCCCCATTAAATAGTGCCATTAAATTTGAATAAAAGAAGTTTTGTGTCTATTGGAATACTGACTTCTGTGTGAAAGTTAAGAAGTTGATGGTGTTTAAGAACTGTACCTAGGCAGCAATTTTGGAATCACCAGAAATTATGGTCAAAATAATGACAATACAAGACTCTATAAAATACTCTGATAGTGTACTCAGTTCTCACCAAAGCATGCTTGGAAATCGCTTAATCTTCACATTGTGTTTGGGAAATCCCCAAAAGCTTAGCTTAGCTCACTGCAACTGATGTCTAATTTTGTGTGATGTATACTGGCAAACACATGCTCTGCTGTCCTTCAGCATGACCAGCATGCATCATTCTTTTGGAGGACATGGGAAGTCCCTTTCCTTAAATGTTGCCGGAACTGCCCATCTCAGAAAAAGAGACGGAAAAGCTGTATCTGAGGAAGCTGGCACATTACCCTACTTCTGGGGAAGGCTCTGTTTCTATAATAAAAGAGGGGGACTGGGGTAAGAGGCATTTCTACACATCTTTATAGAGGCTATTATATTTAATAGTGGATTGCAAACCACGCTGGGTTCTTATCTGTACAATTTAAATATACACACTACCAAGACCAAGTCCTAAAGGGTCAACCCTTACTTGAAATCTTTGATTTACTTGTTATTTAAAGTGCTTTTTAGGTAGAGTTTTAATACACTGGGAATAACTTAATGAAATTTCTGAGCAAAATTTATGTAACATACCAAATCAGTTCAGACTTAAGAGGTTTACACATCCAGTGCTCAGTCCATACTTGGACAAGTTAGATTTTGAACTGTTAGCATCACCTTTATCTAGCAGAAACCTTGTCCTCCTTATTTGGCAAGATAGATGTTTTTTACTGCATGCAGATAAAGGTACTGTTTGTATTGTACACAGTTCTGAGAATTCTTGCTGTGTTTAGAGGAGTCATTTCCAGCTTCTTTGAGTGTTAATAGCTGACTCCGTTTTCTAGCTATTTCCTGCTGTTTGGCAATACTTTTGTTGCAGGTTATGAGATTTGGCTTCTACAGAAACAGTTCTCCTGGACCAATTTAATTGCTGTTGTTATTCTTAAGAAATAAACTTTGACTAACCCATGGGTATCCAACCTTGTTGCTTGCCTGGGCTACACTGAGTGAACAAGAGTTGTCTTGGAACGTGTATATAATACATAGTTAATGTATGTAAGGAATGAAACTTTTAAAATGCATTTTTTATTAAAATATAAGAAATAGAGTAACAAAAACATAAACTACTTGACTTTGTGTAATTAATGCATGAATGTCTGGTTCAGTGGAAGTAGCTGTAATTCAAAGAGTTCTCAAGGTGTTTGTCAGATTTCTGATGAAACTTGCCTCTTCCTGTGCTTCATCTTTGACAATTTTTCACAAATGTATGTACTTACAAAAAGCAATGACATGATTGATGTGGTTGTGAAGTGAAGAATAATTTTCTTTGTTAACATAGATCTTATAAAAGTCTGGTAAAGAGAAATGACCAAATATTTTTTTCAATTGAATGTCTGCAACTCTATACATTACCAGCAAATTTTTGAATGGAATGTATTCATATTGACTGAAAATGGAGTTGCAAATGTACAGAAATTACTTTTTGGAAGTCTTGAAACCTATTCTCAAATAGGCTGCGTATTTTTTTTTTTTTTGCTGTTCACAGGACTGTGTTTAGCTAATGTGATGAAATGCATAAAATTATTTGCCATTACTTGAACTCTCTGTAGTTAAAGGCTCATTTCACATGCTGTTATGGTTTAAANTTTCCACCTTGAAGATGCATGTTTAACTAATTTCAGTGAGTAGTCAAATCCACTGGAAGTGCTAAAGTTGTGAGTCATCTTTTGTCTACAATTTATGGCACAAATTTTCACTTCGATTCTGTAAATTACTTGGTTTCATTTCAAAAATCATGAAATCTTATTAGTATTTTACCCCAGCTTAGACACCTTCCTTCAGAAAAGTAAATAATGACCTCATAATCAGCATCCAGACTGCTAAGGAACTCCTAGACTTGGTGATGATTCAAATTCTTGGACTTCATTTATACCTCTGACTTGCACTACATTACTGAATTTTGAATCTCTCACACAAATTTTTCTTTATGCATGATGTATTGATGTTTCATCAAACATGAGTTGCTGGCGGCAATTGTCTTCTATTAATTTTACAAGTCCCTCTTTTTTTTTCCCACCAGCCATCGTAAGTGTGCCATCAGTGTGCCCAGAGAAGTTGTGGGTACCCCATCCCTGGAGGCATTCAAGGCCAGGCTGGGTGTGTCTCTGGGCAGCTTGGTCTAGTGGATGGTGATCTTTCCCATGGCAGGGGGATTGAAACTAAATGATTATTGTGGTCCTTTTCAACCTAAGCCATTCAATGATGTAGTAAAGTGTGTGCTGAAAACAAGCGTAGGTGTAACTACTGAGAAAGCCAACAGCTTGAATCAAACAGTGAGGTATAAGATGGCCTTTGTGGCAGGCATGACATAATCAAGTAATTATAAATGGATTATTAATGCTTTTATACTGGAAATTAAGACTTTCCAGCCTCTGAAGAGGGATGGACTGCTGTTCTGGGCAACAAGGAACAAAGATACTCTTAATATGGAATTTAGTAAGTCTTGTGAAAAGTCTTAGTTCTCCAATTCTTTTACATAAGAAATTAAATCTGATTGAGAATTGAAATGCTATAACATTTTGTACTCTATAGATCTATATTCTTTGGGGCTATCACTGCACAGGTTTTCTTTCAACTTCTCCTTTTACATAATCTGATTATGTGCTGTTTGTTTTCTGTCTGCTGTGCCATTGTAATTACAATATGTAGAGCAGTCATGATATTTTACTGGCATTGAAGTCCCTCAGTACACTTAGCTTTTGAATAATGGATTCAAGTGCATGCTTAAAATGATTATTAAATTCTGGTTCACAAGGTTGGTTTTCTTGTGGTTTTTTTTTTTGCCCCACACCAGACTGGAAACATTAATTGAAGATTTTGGAAGAGAGAAGTGAAGGCTGTCCTACTTATGCTTGGGAACAGGTCTGCTTATTGAGATCAGAGCTTTGGGTTTTTTGTTTTTTTCATTTATGTTTTTTTAGTATTACTCAGTGTGCACACTTACGAATATTCTATAATAGAAGAAGGAATACTAATGTCCTCGTACTTGGAAATCAGCTAACTATACAAAATAATTTTGCTTTGAAACATATGATTTTAAACTTCATGTTGGCATAAAAATATACAAGTATAATCTCTTCAAGAAAGTGGTAGAAGACATCACTCAAATTATGTAAAATTTTACCCTTTATGAAGAATTCAGGACTGTATTACAGAGATGAGTCATACATTGGCCAGGATGGAGCAAGATGACATAAGAAATCTTTAATGATAGGTTTATATGCCCAATGATTTATCTTAGTTTAGTAAGAAGATAAACATGCTTCTGGATTTTATGTCCAAACAACCTTCAAGACATTAAATCTGATATTGTACTTATGTTACTCACGGAGATGTATGTTATATCATGGGTGATACTTCTTCCACCCAGAAATACCATAGCGAAAGAGTAAGATGTGGTCTTTCCCTGGAGGTATTCAAGGCTGGGCTGGATGTGGTTCTGGGCATCCTGGGCTGGTGGCTGGTGACCCTGCACATGGGAGGGGGGGGTTGAAACTAGATGATCATTGTGGTCCTTTTCAACCCAGGCCATTCTGTGATTAATACCGTCTAATTTAAAAAGTTCATATTAGTACATATTTAGCAATAATCCTTTATGTCAAGTTACTGTGCCTGAACTGAAACTTGTGTATATATTAGACATGTTTCTGTAAATACTCATCAGCACTCAACATTCTGTTCATTAACAGCCTCGTCTACGTGATCTCTGATCTCCAGTGTACAAGATTACAGAACTGTCTAGGACCTATGTAAGTTAATGGTTTTTGAGTTTCCTTATTTCATCAGTTACGCAACGTAGTTTCATCTTTTACGCTTCTGAATATACCAAAGCAAAGCAGATAACTTTGAAATAACATAAGAAAGCAACATACTTAATAAAAGCATTAATAAAATTTTAAACTATATGTAGTCTTAATTTGGTTTTTTTTCATGCTAATGACACTAAGATAATCAAAAATCGAAGGATGGTGATGCTTCATAGGCAAAGTTCAGAAAGCCATCTTGATTTTTGAGCAGCAGTCATATTAACTTCCCTTTGCTAGAAATAGAGAGTTTTGTGTTAACAATCAGTCTGTTTGTATAGATTAGGGGAGCATGTTGCTGACTGACTTATTGGAAGTAAGACAAGTATTTCTTCACAGTAAATTAATTAAAAAAGCCTTGTTAGGAGGTGCGTTCCTATGGCAATATTGTTTTTCCATGCTGGGGTCCCATCTGCATTTGCACTATAGCATCAGTTAAAGACTCTTCTCGTTCTGCAGCCAGTCAGCACTGCCAGGCTCTTTCTCCTTCCAAGGATATTTACTTTCAGTTTATGCTCAACCAATATACAAGTTTAAATTCTTTTTTGTTCTTTATTGTATTAAACTTCCTTGTGTATAGTAGTATTTCATCACATTTCCATCACTCTTATAGTCAGGTCATATAGTCAACTCACATCACTTCTTTCTTCTGGATTGGTGATGCTTCCTCTTCCTATTTCATATGCAAATCATAAGCTCATTATGATTCTTTGTGGAGGAAATTAATTAATGTAAATGTTTCAAGATAATCCTTAATCAAGTCTTGCAAGACCTTTTCTGTTAACCTCCTCCACTCCAGCTGTATTCATCACTACTCATTTAGCATTCACATCATTAATCCAGTTTTAAACAGATAGCCAAATAATATCCAGTTTAATTACATGTCACTTTAAATCATCTTAGATATTTTATAGAAATCCAAGCAGTCTACTTGACTGCCTTTTCTTATTAGATCAGTTTTTCATCTCCAAAAGATATCAGTATAATTTTCTGTGCTTTATCTTTTTTGCTTATTTCTGCCTTTACATATTTACTTGTTTCTTGAAAGATTGCCTCTAAGCCTGATATTCTATGATGTTATGCAAACTGACCTTTTCAATAAATGCACAAAGCATGCTGCTCACAAACCATATGATACTGCTCCATCTTGAAACAATAAAAAAATGGCAAAGTATATCCTAACAGTTTCCAACAAAGTAATGTAAACAAATAGTCCCAATATTCTCAGGCTCATAGATTTTTCCCCAAAGATTTGCATTCTTTCTTGTATAAGATAAAATTGATGATAGAGAAAATATGTTGGCAAGAAAATTCTAATTACTATATATTAGCTTTTAGAATTGGATAATCCTTCATTCCTGAATTAAGAACCCTTTGTAGAGTTTGGCAGAGTAGACTTGTTGTATCATGTATTTCCTTTCAAGTTTGGGCCTCAGTCTGATGCTTTCTGACATCAGCCCATCCCACATCTGTGTTCTGGAATGGAACAAGCATGGGACAGGGTCTTAAGTATGCCCTTATGGGTACATTGTGTATTCTGGAAATGCTCATTGTTAAAAAAAGGAATTATCAAAAAATAAATGATCAAAAATAGTTCTAGTGTCTGTGTATTGAAAAACATTTCACAACTGGATGCTCATTAGTGTTCCTTTGCTTTACTAGGTCAAATTCAGCTGTTTTTAAGCTCTGCCAGCAAAGACTTCTATGGAGTTTCTGACCAAACTTGTTTGTCTCAGCTTGTTTATCCCAATTTGTATCATTTCTTAAATGGTACCTTGTTGTGTTTAGCATTTGTGCAAAACCCTGTCTGGAATTGCCTTACACAAGAAGAACTTCCTGAAACCCAGCCTTTGGGTGCATTTGGTTTAATAATCTCTTTAGTTTTCTTTTTCAGCTCATAGTAAGACAAATCCTTGCTTTCTCTTTTTGTTTACTTTCTGTGTACTTTAAAGCTAATATCAACTTTCTCTGTTTCACAGTTAAAGGAATTTCCAGTACTTCAGGTCCAAGATATTAACAGTAGTGGAGAAAAATGGTATTTTTTGTTTATCATTTAATTTTTGCTCAGTGACCTATGGAAATTTGTGATTGCTTCCAGATACAGGGATGTAGACTCAATATGCTAAGAGTTCTTGTTCAGTCTCACAATGTTTTGTTTATAACTGAGAAACCCTAAAGTTTTTTCTAAATACAGGCAAAAAATTCTATATGTAGAAGTGGGTTGCTGCTAGTTCTCATTGAAAAGTTATTTTAACTTCTCTAGGCAATTTTTACAAGGTTAGTGGAAGAATAAGACACATTTCCTTTGTTAACCTGAAGTGAAATGTCCTAGCATTGTATCTGAAGTGGCCATCTCTTCAGCATAAAACTTTTGAAGTTCATTTATTCTTAACTTGATAGCTAATTAGAGAAAAGTGTGGAAAGCATCCAATTAAAATGGAGAAATCCAATCTTTTTTTTCCTTAAATTCAAACTTACACTTTAGAAAACTCAGTCTTGACAAAATATTTCTTTACAATTTTGTCTGCTTTTCAAAATAGAGCAGATTCTGCTTTTAACTGACAAAAAATTATATACTCAGTGTATTCTAATTCCATAATACTTTAAAGTAATTGCATGCATATTGTCTTTTTCCACATTCAGAATCTTTCACAAACATAATGAAGAGTATTAATAATAAATGGTTATGCTTTACATTTTCCAAAGCAGAGACCAATATTTAATTTACAGACTTCAAAGCTAGACATTTAAATAAGTATTTCAAAATACCAAGTATGGAATACATTGCATCAAAGTGTGGAGAGTTTTACAAGTCAGTTTAGGCAGCCATCTAGATGCTTCTTTTGCAGCTAAGAACTGCTACATCTTCATGTCAGAAAATCATTCCCTGGGAAGTGCCCCAGCCTCTGTTCCACGCTTGGACCATTTGCTTCAGATATTCCAAAAAACTTCTAGATCATAAGTATAGCCAAATTTTGATCCTTTTAAACCAGCTTTGTCACAGTGTTTAGTGAAATGGAAACCAGATCAATACCCTCAAAAATTGTTCTATAGAACAATAGACTATGATATATATATGCTGTCTCATAAATAATTGTTCAGGTCACTCACTGGTAAGATCTCTAACGCTGACCCTTTTATGATGTATTGTCGATCTCAGAATGACAGCTCAGTCATCCTTTGTGTTCGTCTTCCTTCTAAGGTGAGGGACATTTGAGGATAGTTACAGTTTTATATTCAGATAATCAAGATGCATGATGTTTCCTATTGTATTTCTAATACAATAATTCACTAGGATGTGATGTTTCTGAGAGGGAAAACTTAATGGAAATTAGCTTACTGATCTCTTTAGTAAATGTCATAAACAATATCAGATCTTCAGAAAATGCTGCTGATTAATTTGATCAGTCAATTTTTGAAAGATATAATGTGTTGTTGGAACTACCTTAGGAATTGAGGTTACACAGTATTTGCTTTATATTTTGTAACTTCAGTCCAAAGGAAGTTAACATTAAATGGAAGAGGTCTTTAACATGCACCTGAGTGTGTGTATCAATGTAGGTAAACATCTGTCTCTTCCACTTATGCTTTCTCTCCATTTTTAATGCTTATCCACAGAAACAAAGCTCACTTCTCACTGTGTATAACACATAGGTATACTGCACTGGAGTCTGACTTTCAAAACACATACATCTCGCTCGTCATGATTTAAGTGTTTTGAGAAAAAAGTTATAATTTGTAAACATAAATACGTACACTTATATAAACACAATTGTCAATAACAATACCTCTCTTTATATATTTGTCTCTGATTGTTCCTTCATATTTGATGAAGAAAATGATTATTAAAAGAATTGCTATGTGAGTTGGAGGGTCTGGATTTTATATTTGAAGTGTGGATTAGAAAGAAGTTATCTTTTCCATTCCCGTATTGATTTCTTCCTTTTCAGTCTTAGGTTAGTTGATCTTTTCCAAGCATCGCATCAGAACAGCACCAGTAGGTACTTTAAACCTGTCAGATAAGCCAGGGTAAACTTTCTGTAGGTATGCATGTTGCATTGATATATATATATATATATATATATATTTTTTTTTAATAGAGATTAACTTGTGTTTTTCTGACATGTTCACAGTGCTTAACATTTTGTTACATGCAAATACAATCGTGGTAGTTACGAGGCGATGGAAAAAAACAATACAGATTAGACTTGTTATAAAATTGTTATGAAATGAAATTTCACTTTTCCTTCCTGAAGGTTATCTATACCTGATCAATGAGGAGAGAGACGGAAGATTGTTCAGGGTCTTGTTTTATCCAAAGTCAGTTGGAGTAATGTATTTTCTTATCTTCTTCAGGATTAGAAGAGAACCTGGATAATATCCACTGTAATTGCATGGCAAACTAGTAACCTCTGAAATCAACAGCTAAGATTTTTGTTCTTGACTTCGTTCTGGCTGATTTTCTCTGGGAGAAAAAAGTTTGGTGTGAATGTTTCTAGAGACATCTTGAGACCATTGTTCTGACTGTGAATAGATGAAATTGAGTAAAATAAACAGAAGGCCCATTGGCATTTTCTCACTTTCTCTTAATGTTTATTTTCCTCAAACAGTTTCAAGTACTAGTCATTGCCACTAATAACTTGGATAGATTAGAGTATTATCATGTTACATTTTCTACTTTTCTTTCTTTCCTCATGGTCAGATATTAAGACTTTAGAGATGTCCAGCAAAAAAAAAATAATGTTTTTTACTTACGGAGGTTTGTGATTGCCAACCCTTCAATAACCTGAATATTTATCTGTATTTGTTTTTTTGCTTGAGTATAACTCAGATTCATAACTCATGAGCAAAACAGGATAGATTTGCACTGAGATGTAAGCATAGTTAAATTCTGAGTAGTGTATACCTGTACATGACATCAGAAAGGAACAATTCTGATGTCAGTGTCTGCTTTACTGTTTAGGAATTTGGATGTGTGATTGCTTTAGGGCTTGAGGGTGGAAGTTTTATAGTCAGCAGTTAACCTGTTTTCTTTGCTTGGTGTTATTAAACGAATTCAAAATCTGTTTACAGACTAATTTCACTTTCTGAGTTTAAATTGGGCAATTTGTAGTCTGAACTCTTATCAAAATGTAATTTGAGTAGAAGGCACATTATCATTATTTCTAGGGCTGGATTTGGTCCATATTTATTTGTAATAGTCTTTGTCTGGTAAAGATAACATTGTTTGATCTATGCATTTTTATTATCACTGGATCATCTGCAGGAATAAATCAACAGTTTAGCTTCTGTCTAACAATGTTTTTATAACATAGAAATAACAACTTGAAAATTAATTTTTAGTCAGACCTGAAACTGTTTGCTTAGCTTTGCCATTACTCTGGTATGTTACTTCATAAATCATATATCACAACAGTTCTTTACATATAATCTTCATGTAGTATCAATTTCCTTTAGTATAAAGGTAGAACTTCTATGTTCTTAACATCAGCATTTAGTTTTTCTTAGTGCTGTAAGACCATCCTTGTGCAATTATTCACAGGCTCTCACTATGTGTCTGAATAATCACTTGCATGTTCCCCTCCAGCAAATTCAAACTGCCCTGGTAGAGTTTGCTCCAAACTGGGAAGAATGCTGGGAGAACAATAATTATCAAGATCTGTATACATCCTAGTATACAGTTGTGCAAATAATTTATTTTTCAAGGAGGTATATAAACCCATGAGCGCTCAACATGTAATTTCTGCTGATCCAGAATGAAAAAGATCCAATTACTTCCTAAAGCAGAGAGCCTCAGCACTTTTGTTCCAGCTTAGCAAAACATTCTCTTTGACTGAAATTACATTGTTCATCTGGCTTTTTTTACTTCTAAAAATATTCAAAAATTAAACATAACTACATGTGTTCTCAATACCTCACTTGGAAACAAGCGCTAAAACCTTTCTTACCCTCATTTCAAACTTACTACTAAATTAGACATGAATTTGTGAAGAGTTTCAGTGGTTACAAAACTGCCTATTTCAGTGAATGAGCTACATATTGGGGGAAAAATGTTCACCCGTTTCTTATTATAGCATTGGACTGCCAGTGTGGGAGCCTGCTCTGGTGGTTTGATGTGGGCTGGCCTTCTGTCAAACCTGTGGTAGCCATTCCGATGGTGGGTGAAAGCTGCTATTGAAGAACGGTTATGATACACATTTCTGTGCTTAAGTAGGGTGAAATGCTCATAAAACATCCACTACAGGAGATCAACAGAATGCATAGTCAAGTCCATAATGAGGGTGGTTTTCTGTATGTTTTGAGGCTGCAAAGCCTTCTCTCTTCTAAGACGGTGACTTCCCAATACACCTGATTTGCAAAAACTCTGGAATGATTGTGAGGTGTTATAAAAAGTGTTCTTTAGGTGTGGTACAGAAATAGATCTACATCATTTTCTCCAAAAGTAATGCTTCCTCTTTGTTTCCATGGAAATCACAACAGTAACTTGTTTGATAGAGCAAATTCTCAGCTACAAAACACTTTTTCAACATAGCAATGAACCATTAGCTATGCATTTTTGCCAGCAGTGAGCAAAAGCCTGCATGCTGCATTTGTAAATATTTGCATGTATGTCTGGAATGTGGCTTGTCTTTCATGGCACTGTCACCACTGCTGAAATGCACCACCCATCAATCACCTCATCAGGCTCACATCCACTATTTGGTGTCCATCAATGTTCAGCAAGCAATGGTAAATGTCAGTGGGTGCTATTTTTTCCTTTTCCGCATGGAGAATTTCAATTCCACACCTTTAATTCATAGGCACTTCCATGTCAGATACCACTGTTTCAGACTGCCACAGCAACAAAATGTAATGGAATATTGATGGGAAGGCTCAATCTCTACTGCCATATCTCCATCGTCTGCCTCTGACTTCATGGGCCAATATCATAAAATAGGAGGATTACTTTCAGAGCAGTCCTCAAACAAAACTATGGCATAACAGTTTACCTTTTAAACAACAACACAGTCTTAAGCCTGTGTCACTCAGGTATTGATTTAGACCCTACTAGTTCTGATTTGTCTTACTGCATTTAATGAAGGATCTCACTTGAAGAATAGGTGGTATTTAGTATAAAAAGTGTGCCAGAATATGATCCTTGAAATAAGAAGTGTTTATATTGTTGGGAAGTGATGTAATGGCAGCTTGACTTATGTTTATTAGCATGTGAAAAGCATTAGCAGTATATATGTCTGTTTTCTATTAAACATTCATATGCAACAACAAAATATATCCATGGATAATAAACTGGAAACTATGCATAGCTGGCTGCCTTTAAATTTTCTTGTTTTCTTTTCTTTTAAAACTATTTTCCAGTGACCAAACAGGCTTCATAAAGGTGATGTAGAGAGACAATACACAAGGATTTTTTAATAAGAAAGAAAATAAAACTCACCTAAAAGTAACTCAACTTTTCCTACATATTTCAGGAAGTATGGATAATTCTCTGAATTTGTTTTGATACAGTGGCATTTTTTTGTTTATATTACTGAATGATGTGGAAGCTCTGCTTAGTAATTACAAGCCTCTTTCACTTAATTGGTGCATAGGGAGAATGTTTCTTATTCATTGATTTAATATCTCATATCTATTTTTCTAAAAATGAAGCCTCTGTCTAATGTCTTTGTGAATCTAGGCATTACTATATTAGAAGAGAAATGCACCACAGATGAAACAGGCTGTATAGTTAGAAGTTATTTCCTTATTCATGTATGTACAGATTTATCATGTTCTTTTACTGAATTAAAAAACAAATCCATTCCCTTCGAGGGTAAGTATTTACACATTATAAATGATGCTCATTTTTTCAGCATTTGCCACAATCTTTTATAACATTCTGGTGTTTTTATTTTCCCTGTTTATTTCTTTGTTTTGAGATAAATAGTATCTTCATCTATAACTTTGTCATCAATTTGAAACGTTGCATGATGTGAAAGTACATATTTTGGCTTAATATCTGAACAGTTCTAGTTCTCACAACATAGTGGTGTTGTAAATGTCAAATATTTTAAAGCAAAAATATGCATCAGAGAAAAACAAGCACTTGAGGGAGGTAATTCCAATTAAAATGATTGGAATGCTATTAAACTGAAGTCCTACTTGACAAATGATAGAATGTGAGAGATTATCAGCCTGATGCAATTCACATTAAAATCTGAGGCCTGGACTAAAGTAATGTATTAAATTTCACAGCCAATTTGAAAGAAGCTTCAGGCCATTTTCTAAAGATTCTATGGGTTTAGTGTAGCTTTTCACAGGTAGAGATATATGTAGTATGTAAGAGGTGATCTGGCATACGAAAGAAGATATAAAACATATATATTTTTTTATTTATTTATCTTATATATATATATTATATATAAAAAAAACAGTGGCTTCTAGCTCTTTTATGATGTATATGATGCCATGGAGAAAGACTTCTGAAAATAACTTCTATCAATGGGAACTTCAGCCAGGATGAGAGTTGATAAAATGATAGTTTTCTGGAATTGGTTTTTTTCCTTTACAATTAATTTCATTAAATTTAATTTTAATTAAATGATTCATACCATGAGCTGGAAAAAAACAGTTGTGCATCAGAGTCAATGCCTGGGAAAGCTAGATGAGACCATTTCACTAGAATTTAGGTCTGTGGGGATTGCATGGAATTTAGAGTTAGGGGCAATAATTCATTTGTAAACAAAGTGGAATCAACAGAAATTACTGCTTTTAAAACTAAAGATATGTTCAGATGACAAACCTTTTGCTATGGTGGAGGAACTTATTTGGTGTGAGTAAAACAAAACAAATCCAAACAAACAAAAACCAATAATTCGAAAACCTCAGAAGTTTTTCAAAATAGTACAAAATTTTCTATTAATGATAATAGGATTGTAGGGAGCAAGAGAGGAAGGAACATTTGCAAACGAGTAGGTGAAGTGGCCAAAGTAGCAAGGAGGGGGACAAAGCCTCTGGGTAACCAGCTATTGGTTAGAGATGTCCACGTGGCACTGCTGTAACTCTCAACACCATAACTTGGCCATTAGCCCACTGAGTCCCAGAAGAGTGTTTCCCTATTGTTTTAAACATCTGTGGAAATATCCTTTCTCAGGATGTTATGAATCAGTGAAACATTAACTGTAATTGGATTGTAATGGAATCTTGTCTGATTGTTTTGTGATTGCAACTTTCCAATTGGTTTATATTTAGATTTCATTTGCAATTAGCCTATTGCGATTTGAGATTTGTAAGAGGCAAATTTCTCTTTCAACAGTACTGGAATGCATGTAGAAGATTTACAAAAGAAAATTTGCCTTACATTCCATATCTCCTAAATAGTTTTGTGTTTTTTTCTTATGATTTCTTACTATAGCTTAAATGTGAAAATTGTTTTCTACATTCTCAATAAAGTTCAGAAGCAATTACAGCTACAGATTTCAGGAATGATTCTCAACAGCTGAGAAGTCATTTCTCCGTGGAAATTGATAATCTTTTCTGATTTTTAATTTCAATATAAATAAATTTGTTCTGCAGTTAACTGCAAAACTCCCTGCTTTTAATGAGGGAAAAAATATCTGTGCAGAGGAAGAGAATCTACCAAAATGGATGCACTATGTTGAATTTAGTACAGCTAATATTTTGTTAATGACTGTTGAAGTTGTGATTTGTACATTGCTATAGATAGCTTGTCAGTGCATCTAGTGTAAACATGGAACATTTCTAGGATCATTTGGAGAAGTAGAAAACCTCTGCGTTTTTCTGCATAAACCAGACATGGTAAGAATCATCTTGTCTGCATGACATATTGTCTTCACTACAAGACCGTATGTAAGAAATAGGAACAGTGTATAATTTTGTGGAGCTTGGTGAAAATTGGATACCTAATTTCAGCTATCTTTCTGTGTTTTATTTATTTTTTACTCTAGTTAATGGTCACTTCTGAAGGACAAATTGTTGCCTCTGAATGCCACTGTCTCAGATAGAAGAGATCGCCTTTTGGGAGTTCCTATCTCTTTCCATTGGCTGCCGAAGCAAACTTGGTGACTTACTTAAACCTTGATAGTGTGATTTTTTTTTTATTTTTTTTTTTTCTTGCCCATTGTGTTTTGCCTGGTCTTTCTGTATCCAGCAATCAACCTTTTCTAAACCAACTCACTATGTAACAATCTTTTTTGTTAACTATCATACAAAAAAGGACACCTTTGCAGAACATTCACTGATTCTGTCGTGTGAACATCCTGCATAAGCAATGACTTCCTCCATGTTAATTACATGCATAAATGAAAGTATGAGGAGCTTGTAAAAATTGGCATCAACTTGTTCTGAAAGCAGTTGTAGAAATAATCCAATTCCTTCAGCGGTATTATTACTGCATGGAAAAGTCAAAACCAAACTTCATACTCAATATAAACATAAGTTCTACTTTGTGCTCTTGAACCATTCACAGGATTTGACATGAAGATGTAGGTAGAAAAATACCTGGCAAACTGTATTAACACCAATGAAGCAATTCAGCTTGATTAGCAGTTATTATTTTTGCTTGGACCAGAGGTTTAATTCCTAAGGCTTGAAGAGACCTGATCTAGCAGGAAGAGATGAATCCCACAGCAACTCTCAGAACTTGCAATCCTGAGAAAAGATTCACTATTGTGAGAATGTTGATGTATTGTTCCTATGAGTCACTAAAACACCTGATAGGTAGAGAATGTCTTATGACTAAAGTGCAGAGAGACATTTTCTAAAAACTAGTGGTTCTGTGGAAAAAGTCAAAGGATGCTGTAAAAACTATGCTTTGAAATCATCTTAGAGAAGTTATCAAAGCAAAGCAGTATGTCCTGGCTCAGACACTGAACTTCTCTATAAAAGTCACTTCAAAGGAGAGATTGGAGTAAAAAGAAAACCTGATTTCTGTGTATGAAATTCTGACCATGTATGATAAGTTAGACTTGTTAGTTCCAGTTTTCTTCTGTATGAGAAGTTCACAAAGAATGAAAAAAAGCTCAAGTTAATGTAAGCTCAATAGCAGTCACGTAACTTTATAAAACTTCATCTGTCAAGGAAATGAGAAAGCAACTGTCAAGAGCTGAGGAAGAACACTGCATGAAATTATGAAAAAAAAAAAAATGAAATTTTCTCCAGAGAAGTATATTTATTTTCATCCCTCACCACATAGTAGGTTGTCATTCTTGTGCCTGGAGACACAGGGAAGTGGAAGAAGGTATTTTCCATCTGTTGAGCTCCTTTTTTGACCTCTTTGCAAAGGAAAAGCAATAAAAAATGTCATAGACTCGTAGAATGGCTTGGGTTGGAAGGGACCTCCAAGATCATCTAGTTCCAACCCCTTTGCTATAGGCAGGGACACCTCCCACAAGACCAGGTTGCTTAAAGCCCCAACCAGCCTGGCCTTGAATACTTCTAGAGAGGGAGCATCTGCAACCTCACTGGGCAACTTGTTCCAGTGTCTCACCACCCTCACAGTAAAGAATTTCTTCCTAGTGTCTAGTCTAAACCTATCCTCTTCCAATTTAAAGCTATTTCCCCTCATCCTGTCACTACCTGCCCTTCTAAAACGTCCCTTCCCCAGCTTTCCTGTAGGTGCCCTTCAGGTACTGGAATTATCTTCCTTACAGAGCTTTGCTTATCCCAGCCATGCTACCTGCTCTGATAATGTTCCGCTCTGTCTTCCAAACACAGATTCAAGAAGCCCTTCCTCCCATTTGGGAGTCCTATGAACCTGGTATGCCAGCTTCACCGAACCTGTGGTAAACTATCTAGTGACATCTGTATATCAAGGGCTTCGCTCCATGTACATCCTTTCAAATATTAAATGTAAAAATGGAATGACATTTAAGAAAACAACCAAGCAGACAAACAATTCAAATGTTAGAGTAGTTGAAAGAAATGTTAAATCGTGGTCTCAAATGTATGCACCGTGCAGGAGACAGAAAAAAAGCTGTAACAGATACAACTTAAATAACTGACAATACAGACTATTAATAGCATGAAATGTGGAATACCCGGCAGTATTATGAGCTACATGGGCTACAGAATTGGCATATGATAAAACTTGTCTTTCAATTTATTCATTAATATGTACTAATAAAGTAAAGTAGAATTTACTGAATAGATGTAATCCTGAATTCTATATTTTTGGCTTTTGAAAACTTTTAGAAAGTTCAGGATTTGTTTAAATTGTGTTCTTAATGACTCTACAACTCTGTCATGAAAAGTAAACCAGTGCTGTTATAAAGAGGGAAGATGGAAAATGGGAGAAAGCACACTTTTCCATCGTGGAACATCTGAAAAGAGGTTAATACTCAAATACAAATTAGTAATTTTATTGTACTGCAAACATCTGTGTCCTGAAACCAATTTTTCATGCAGCCAGTGGAAATGAACACTTCCCATGTGTGCTGGCCTAACACTAGAGAACTGTTCAGAGCTGTTGGAGGATGTTGGGATGAAACACTTTCCTTTGGAAAATAGAAGGCTGTTGAAACTTAAGCTTTTTAGGAATAGGTTGCTTTCAAAAAACTTTTGATTTTTGAAAGAAAAAGAAAGAAATGTATTGAGACTGCCAAAAAAAATTTGGCTTAAGTTTTTTGAATATAAAAGTTACATTTTTTAGTTCGAATTAACTACTTATTCAACTAAATTAGTTAATTTATAATAGTAATTAATTAACTTCCTATAAAAATATTTCAGTTTTATTTGAAAAATCTGCTCGAAGTGTTGCTGCTCTGGGGAGATGTCGCAGCAGAATAGAAGATACATCCTTTGCATGTTTTAACTGAATATTCTCAACAATAAACTGACTTAATTCCAGTGTAAGAAAATAAAACTGTAAAATTGACTCTCAAATACTGATAGGTTTTTTAAATGTAAATACCTCATGGCAGGAATTATATCTAGCACAATTAAATGCAAATCATAGGTAAGAAAGTTTATGTTACTCTGGTATTTTTGCTGAGAGATACCATCTTGCACCTTTCCCATTTCCCGCACAGAATACTTACTTTGCAAGCATCAGCACTCACTTAACCTAGTCTTTTGAGGACTAAGTCCTTTGTACATCTGTATGCTAACTGTGAATTTACTCACTACAGCACTCTCTAAATCAACAATGTAAAACCTGATCAGGTACGTTACTTTTTCAATGGGGATCGAAGTGGTTATTTGGGAATGTGCTGGAGGGAGACAAGGAAAAAAAAATAGTGAAAAGTTTCTTTTACTTATATTTGACAAGTACGGAAGATTATCAAGTACATTAGACTGAGAAAACAAAATTTTCCTCACTGTCTCTCATTTTGTTCCAGTTCAAATACTGATAGTTGTCAAGCAAGCCAAGTATCAGACAATTTAAGATGTTTGGAGACTAGTTTTATGTGTCGTACTTTACTGAGCCCTGAGATGCTAATCTCATTTTCAATTACTATTATATACAAATAATCATAGGTGATTTTGTTGTTTTTGCTGGGGTTTTTGTTGTTTGTTTGTTTGCCTAAATCCTAAATATACTAAGGATCTTCCTCATCCTCTAAAAGGTGTTAATAGGCATGAGGAAAAATCTTAAATTAATAAACACACTATATCAAACAGTATTTTTTCTGAATGCACTTAACTAAATATGTGTTAAATTTAAGCAGTCCTGTGGGCTTGCAAAAACATCTTTTCTCTAGGATAAGGGTTTGTGGGAGTAGCAAGAGCAAACTATTGTGAGCACTAAAGATTTTCCAAGGCAAAAGAGTGTGTCTCATGCTGGACTTGAGGAAATGTTTCATACGGTCATACTTAAAAGGTAGAACGAGCAGCTAACTACATTTTTCAATAGATAGCTTAAAAAAAAAAACACTTAAAAATGTTGACAGTATTTTTTATCATATGAGAAAGAAAAGTCTGTGTAGTCTAAGAGCTTGTACAGCCCTTAGATTCTAAGGAAAGTGTTAATTTAGTGCTGGTGTAGGAATATGGCAATTAGAAATCTGACTTTTTGGGGAATACTCTGCATGACTGTGTTTAAATTAACACACTGGCATTCAAACAATACAAACAGAGGTTAGGCCCATATTCTGTATTTAGGACTATCCTGTAGTGAAATCCGTGAGCATTTCCACATTCTTAAACTCAATTCTATCAAGTCTTTTGTTCATGTGTTGTTCTGCCACAATTCATATAAATTAGACAAAGCATTCTTGAGCCTCTGATAGAATTGTGTCTTAAACATGCTTCACTTTTATTTCTAAATAAAACTAAATGGGATTGTGTAGGTGTAAAAGAGAAAGGTTCACTGTCAATCCTTAAGTCTTGATAAATTATAAACCAACCAGGATTACTACTAATATCCATCCTTCTTTTCCTGGTTGTTAGCAGATGGATCTCAGGCATCTTATTGACTCCAAAGCTGTCTTATGGATAAGTGGTTGAGTGGAACAGTTAGTTCAGCAACTTATTTTATATTTGTTCTCATTCATAATTCCCTACTGCTAAATTTCATAGTTTTTTAGTTTCTTTCTTTCTCTACGTAGAGACGTTAACACACTGTGTACATCTTCAGCTGAAATGGATTTCATTATCATAAAATTCCATTCTATTGCAATTTCATTCTCTGGTTATCTTTATTTCATTTCAAACTCAAATTAATAAAGGGTAAAGTGTTAACAGTTCATCTCCCCTTTTCTCCCTGTCAGTTACCCTGAGGTTGCAAAGGAAATGAAAAAACATTGTTTTTTTTATTTTCCTTTATATGAAACCTGATAAGCAGGAGAGGACACCCGCTCAAATTAATATTTTTAGAGTGATAAATAGGTCAAATCCAAAAGCTAGATGACATCTTTTCCTTCTGCTCTGTTCGCCCATATTCATCTTGAAGAGATTTTGCAGTGTGTTCCCATTAACTTCATGGACCATCTGTATGAGAAAATAAAAAAATCATTAAATTCTTTGCATTAGTTTCAGCTGGGACATAATTATTTTCTTCATAGTGTCATATCAGACACTATGTTTTGGTTATAGGTGAAAAGTAATGTTGATAGCACGCCAATGTTTACAGTTGCTGCTAAGCAGTGTTGTACAGAGCCAAGGCCATTCTCAGTGAAGGGCCCAAGGAGCTGGGAGGGACAGAATTAGGACAACTGACTTAAACTGGTCAAAGAGATGTTCCATACTATACTACATCTAGCAGGAGGAGTTCTGAAGGGAGTGGGGGTTCATTTCTCCTTCTTTTCTGCTGCTCAGGAGGCTAGATGGGCATTGGTTGGGGGGTGGTGAGAAGTTGCTTGTGCATCACTTGTTATATACATTCACAAGAATAGTGTTGTAACTATTTTCCTTTTCCTTTTCCCTATCTTAGTAAATAGTTTTATCTCAACCCACGAGTTCTACCTTCTTGTTTTTTTTAAATTCTCTCCCTCTTTTCACTGGAAAGAGCAGGAGTGAGCAAATGACTGTGTGGTGCTCAGCCACCTGCTGGGTTAAAACACGGCAGTCTTAATAAATTTTCATTACCTTTTTATATTTATTACCTTATTACCCAGATATGTCTCTAAAATGCTATATTTGTTATGGTAGCCTATTCTATAAACTTATAAATTATATTTTACAAAATTATTAATGGGGCTATTGAACAAAGTTGTATTTTCTTTTCTTGATTAGGTTTAAGATTTCTTTTACTTTTCTACTTGAGAAAATGTGTCCTTTTGCATAGTATCTGCTATGAATTAAATGCGTCTTTCAACTCCTTTTCCATTATTCCTATATATACCTCTTTTTTTTTTTATAACAAACAAACACAGTGTTCTGAAACACTGCAAACCAACAGCTGTTTATATTACATAGATAAAGTATGCCTACTCTTGCTCCTATGGCAAAAAAGTAGTAGGGATGAATGTGCTGATAAATGTAACAGTGGTAATATTCCAAGGTAATGTGGTCATGGCACAGACAGCTTGTTAAATGTATCAAAGCATACCACAGATGACAGCTGAATAAAGTTGGATGGTTAGGAATTGATTGTGGTTGAAAATATGCTTTATTTACTTGAATTTTAACTACATAAGTACAGACTCCACCCAAATATTTGTTTGTTCTCTAAACCACTGTGTGGTGATGCATAGGGACAAAAACTAAAGAACTTCAGATGTTCAGAAATGAAGCAGAACAATTAAACAAGATGTCATTCAGATTCAACTGCTGTGACAAGGAAGAGAACAAAATGTGAACTGCATGCAAACTATTATTCCCCTTCTGTGAACAGCACCAGAATGTTTTGGGCCTGCAGGCTGAACAAGAGACATGGTTAGTTGAGTGACGCTTAATTTCCAGCTAATTCCTGGCACTTGAGTCAAAGCAGACTTGTACAGCTGCATTGACTGACATAATCTCTGCTATGGGATAAGGTGCAGTCCGATCAATGCTTTGCAAAATCTTAGAAAAATCTTGCTAAAATCTAAAGGAAAGAATAAGCTTTCCCTCACTCATCCTTTTTCATTTTCCTTTTAAGCCCCAAGGGCTCAATTCTGATATAATCAATCTGACTTTTAACATTATGTTCAACAAGGTCAGTGTTTAGTTATTGAATAGCAGTTTGTACGCTCTTTTGGTCTTTTTGTGTGCTAGAAAACCAAATACTCCTTCTATTCCTACCAGTCTCCTAACACTTTAAACATACTGACATAAAGTTTTGAGATTCGTGTGGATGACTGAAGTAAGCTCTTCTTCAGAGACCTCATTTCGATTTGGTAGTTTCAGGCAGAAACACTGAGTTGTGCTGATCAGTGACTATCTACCAATGCCAAACAGATCTCAGAAACCTCCACACAGGGATGTCAGTAACTTCAACTTTCAATTGGAAAATTTCACTTGTATCACTTAGCACAAAGGAATGAAGACACAAAATGTAAACATAGTCTCATCACAATGTGTGGAGTTAGTTTGTGCAGATTTTAAAGAAAACTGCAATTAGAACTTTTACAGTGTGGTGACAATATCAGCATATTTTTAAAGGAATGTTATCAGACAAATGATCTGCTATCATGATCAAGTGCAACAGAAAAAGAAAATAAAGAAATTAGAAAAAAAATTGCTAATAAAGGCAAAAAAAAGTCCTTATCTTCATATCATTTTAACTCCTATTTTTATCTGGAGTGCTCTCAGGTTTATGATGCATGCTGTCAAATATGTTATCATTTGTCTAAGTAAAGAGGAACCGGCCACCCAGAGAAGTTTTAAATGTACCATCATTGGAAAAGTTCAAATTCAAGCTAGTCTGGGCTTTGAACAACCTAATCTAGAGAAAGATGTACATGCCCATGGCAGGTGGCTTGGACTCAGTGATTTTAAAGGTCTCTTCCAACCCAAACCAATCTATAATTCTAAGATCCTATGATTCTATGAAATTACAAGACTGGCACCCAAATTATCAAAATTGCAGTAAGACTGTGAGAGCTGATAAAACTTTGTGTGGTGCTATATAGCAAAAGAGCAAGAACATTCATTTGATTTTTTTTCAGATACAACCATAGGAGTGTCTTAGAAAGTGTGGCAAGCACATGTAAGATATATTTAGTAGTATCAACTGATTGACCTAAAAGTTCTAGATATTAGGTCTATTCTGGGTGAACAAGAGAAATCTCACTAGGTCCAATCCATGAACAGGTCAAAATATGTCTAATAAATTACAAAAAGTAGAAAGAACAGAAGAACAAAACATCTATGAGGATAAACAGCTGAACAGATGGTGCATTATTACAAGAGAATTAAATCTAAAAAGTAGCAAAACCAGTATTTTAAGTGAAAAAAAAAAAACTCTATGAAAATGAAACTTTCCTTGAAGATTGTTGTGAAATAACAGTGATTATTTCAACATCTACGTTCCTTTAGAAACTGGCTTGAATATTTATCCAGATTTCTCTCTAACGATAACCACTTGCATGTTCTATGCTGACATATATTACTGAGGGCATCCTGTCTTAGGTTTTGGGAAGTAATTTGGACATTACTTTCCACAAGCGATTGCTGGACCAAAAGGATATGACAAAGGGAGTGGGTTAAGCTGCTCAAATGGGAAATGTTGCTCAGCAAGTTCAAGGGCCGGGTCCTGCACTTTGGCCACAACAACTCCAGGCAACGCTACAGGCTTGGGGCAGAGTAGTGGAAGACTGTGTAGAGGAAATGAAGCTGGAGGTATTGGTTGACACTTGGCTGAATATGAGCCAGCAGTGTGCCCAGGTGGCCAAGAAGGCCAATGGCATCCTGGCTTGTATCAGAAATAGTATAGCCAGCTGGAGCAGGGAAGTGGTCATGCCTCTGTACTCAGCACTGGTGAGGCTGCACCTTGAGTATTGTGTGCAGTTTTGGGCCCCTCACTACAAGAAAGACATTGAGGCCCTGGAGCATGTCCAGAAAAGGACAGTGAAGCTGTGAGGGGTCTGGAGCACAGGCTTATGAGGAGCGGCTGAGGGAACTGGGATTGCCCAGTCTGGAGAAGAGGGGCCTGAAGGGAGACCTTGTTGCTCTCTACAACTACCTGAAAGGAAGTAGTGGTGAGTTGGGAGTCGGCCTTTTCTCCCATGTAACTAGTGATATGACTACAGGGAATGGCCTCAAGTTGCTCCAGGGGAGATTCAGGTTGGATGTTAGGAAATACTTCTTGTCCAAGAGATTGGTCAGGCACAGGAATGGTTTGCCCAGGGAGGTGGTGGAGTCACTGTCCCTGGAGGTGTTCAAGAAACATTTAGATGTTGTACTAGAGACATGGTTTAGTGGGAAATTGGTGATAGGTAGATGTTTGGACAGGATGATCTTAGAGGTCTTTTCCAACCTTGGTGATTCTATGAAATAGTACAGTCCATGTATGAATGGTGATACAGAGTAACCTTAAAACAGGCATCTTGTTTTCCTCCTCTTTGAGACCTTAATTAAAGATCTTATAAACAGTAGAATAAAGAGTACTATTCATAAATTGATGTTATTCTGCCAGAACTGTAACAAGATAACACTGTTATGTGATGAATTTTATTTATACCAGGATCTATTCTCTTTATGTCATATGCTTATGAATGTTGTCACTGTTCTATTGGCTTGTGAAAGACAGAGTTGCTGTCCTGGATGTTTCCTTCAGAAAATAATGGACTGTGCTCTGAGCAGTTCATTACCTTACATCCTTTGAACAAAAATCTCCAAAAATTCAGACATGGGAGTAACAGCGTTTGTTTACAGGATCTCTTTTCAGTTTTTTTTCCTCTAAGGTGACAGTGAAAACAGTTCTTTGTTGTTGAAGGGAACATTTTTCATGTTCAAACCACAGGTACTTAAGCAAAACCTGGAGGCATTGTATCTGCAGAACACCAAGAAAAAGAATAACTCTGCTATTTCTTTGTATTTTATACTGAATAGATAACTATAATTAAAAACTTCACAGTATGAACTGGTCTCCAAGCACTTACTCAGATGAATAAATTCTCCATCAGGAGAAAATTTTGATCACAGAATCATAGAATTGCTCAGGTTGAAAAAGAGCTTAAACATCATCAAGTCCAACTGCAACCTAACCAAACTACCCTAACTCTAACAACCCTCCGCTAAATCATGTCCCTGAGCACCGCATCCAAATGGTTTTTAAACACATCCAGGGATGGTGACTCAGCCACCTCCCGTATTCCAGTGGTTATAGGGGGAGCCTATAACCAGTGCTTAACAACCCTTTCTGTAAAGAAGTTTTCCCTGATCTCCAACCTAAACTTACCCTGGCACAACTTGAGGCCATTTCCCCTCATCCTGTCACCTGTCACCAATGAGAAGAGACCAACCCTGCTCTTGCTGTAAGCATCTTTCAGATATTGGAAGAGAGCAATAAGGTCTCCCCTCAGCCTCCTTTTCCCCAGACTAAACAGCCCCAGTTCCTTCAGTCACTCCTTGTAGGGCATATTCTCCAAACCCTTCACAAGCCTTGTTGCCCTTCTTTGGACCTGCTCCAGCACCTCAATGTCCTTTCTGTACTGAGGTGCCCAAAACTGAACACAGTACTTAAGGTGAGGCCTCACCAGTGCCGAGTACAGGGGCAGGATTACTTCCCTACTCCTGCTACATTGCCACACCATTCCTGATACAAGCCAGGATGCCATTGGCCTTCTTGGCCTCCTGGACACACTGCTGGCTCATCAGCTGACCATCAGTACACCAAGGTCCCTTTCCGTCAGGCAGCTTTCCAGCCACTCCTCCCCGAGCCTGTAGGGTTGCCTGGGGTTGTTGTGACCAAAATGCAGGACCTGACACTTGGCCCTACTGAAACTCATACAGTTTACCGTGGCCCATCGATTCGGTCTATCCAGGTCCCTCTGTAGTGCCTTTCTCCCCTCAGGCAGATCAACACTCCCTCCCAACTTGGTGTTGTCTGCAAACTTACTGGGGATGCACTCAGTCCCCTCATCAAGATCGTTAATAAAGTTGCGAAATAGAAGCAGCCCCAGTACTGAGCCCTGGGGGACACCGCTTGTGACCGGCTGCCAACTGGATTTAACTCCACTGACAACAACTCTTTGGGCCCGGCTATCTAGCCAGTATTTCACCCAGTGGAGCATACGCCCATCCAAACCGTGAGCAGCCAGCTTTTCCATAAGAATGTTGTGGGGGACGGTGTCAAAGGCTTTACTGAAGTCCAGGTAGACCACATCTACTGAGTGAATTTGATGGAAAATGATGGTTGCAGCCAAACTGAATATTTTTGCAGACATAAGAACTTTTTCAGTTTTCTTAATAAAATGTCAATATTTTGAAAGAAAACTTCTGCTGAGTTGTATATTACTTTAATTTTTATCAACTTTTATGGGAGGAAATAACTGCTTATCACCCTGTTAAGAGTAAGCTATACATATGTAGCAACAAAATTACACTTCGAGCTCTATAAAAATAAATGCATATTCAAATGATGACATCATGGTTTGTCTTGTGATACGTTGAATAGAAATGTTGGCTCTTAACAAATAGATCCTCTCTGTCTCTCATGGAAAAATCCCAAACTCACAGCTGTTTGCTGAGAATTGAATGCAAACCAAAGAACTAATGTTTGTATATTTCATTTGATTCTGTCCTTTTCTCCCAGGTACTGACAGCTTAATTTCACTAGAGAATAGCCAAGGACTTCATGGTTAATGGAGATGAACAGGATATTCTTTTCCTAGTCTTATTCTGAAAGAGGTTCAAGAGAGCTCTGCCTAAACAGGTGGGCTTGCTTTGTTCTTTCTAAATTTTCCTGAACAACTTAAGCTTCCTCCCTCCCTTCTCCTTGGCCATACTCAATAAATCAGATCAGTAAAATAAAAGGGACAGTAGGACCCAATATGATAATATTATGGCTACTGAATGTAGTGAGGAGGGCACTTGCTGGAAGATAAAGCTATGTCTTTTGATTCATGCTTCACTGCCTGCTTGTGCTTATATGTATACACACTGCTGAGATCAGAATGGCAATACCTTCCTTTACAACGTTTTAAGAAACACCAACTCACCATCTTTTCTTCATTTTTTTTAAATTTTTTGTTAAGTCCCATTGGCTTCAGGATCTATTTAGGCACATCTTCCACAAGAGAGAATTAAACAGCCTTACTCTACCAAAGACACTATCCAATTCTTAGTCTAATATTTCCTGTGTGGTCTTCTCAAGCCTGTGAGTTTAGCCAGCTGTGTGAACATAGAGTAATGGGACTATTGCAGTTCTCACTGCCGGTTACGTGCGGGTGAAGGGAACTGACCCCGTATTGCCTGTATTTGAGTCCATGCCTGCAGTGCTAACACTTACTGTCCCATATATCCACCAGCCACAACTGGGCAAAGAATTTCAATAGCAAAGCTAGTATGCACATGGGTTTTACTTAGCCAAGCAGGATCTGCTTCAGCATGAGCTGGGGTTACAGAGAGTGCTTCATACTCATAATGTTCTTTTTCTGTGCCTAGCAGAAGACTTTAATTTGTCTAGAAAATTTGTGCCTAAATGCTTGGTCTTGCTGCAAGTTTTAGCTGCAGACAAAAAGTATCTAGAGCCATGGCCAAAACAGAAATCAATCTTTGATTGTGGCAGAATTTCTGCAGAAAATTGTGAAGCCTGTATTAGAACAATGTACAGCAACAACGTTGTCAGGAGGCACATAGTTCTAACAAATAATGAATTACTTGTCATAGGCAAAGAAAAGCTTCAGAGCATTTATATTTCTCATCTCTGCTTATTACTAATAAGGAAGTGAAATATACTACCTGAAAAAAAGAGTATATTATTATAAAAGCGCTATGAACTTTTGTATCGATCAGGTAGTGCCATTTAGAGCTTTTAGCCATATTGTGCGCATACCAGGTATGAAATAACTGTCTATAATTATCTCCGGCACCCATTAATCAAGAGCACAGATCCATAATACTAACTTAAATGTTAAGATACAAAAAAAAGAAAAAAGAGCATAAATATAAATAATATTGTGAAAGTACTTTAAGGATATTTATTGAGTTTCTCTCCTGTTTTGTTATTAAAATCTGGAAGTAAAGCTGAACAAACATAATCCCCAGCCAAATAAACCTCATAAAAATAACCTGTATGCATCCAAATTGTATGTCACATCCTATATATTCCTTTCATTCGGAAGAAAAAAGGATGCATTCTTCTGTCTTGGTTGATTTTAACTGATGTAGCTAATTAAAACTTAGTCTAAGTTCATCCATCCCTCTGTAATCAGTGGGGAGACATTCCTATGGGACAACTCATCCCCTGCTAAAACTGTAATTGTTGCCCTGGTTATCAAGCCTCACTGGAGTCTTAGGCTTGATACTGTGCTTTTAGACAGCCATTTTAGAGGAGAAAATCCTGTTTAATGCAATACGAAAATCACACAAGAAAAATACAAGAACCTCAACCAGATATAATGGAATTGCTTGTTTACTCAGATTTTTCAGCTGTTCTGGAAATGTCTATATTCATTCATTCACGGTAGAATTATACGATTTTATTTCAGAAGTACAAAATACTAGATTTTATTTGCTATGATCAATGCAGATTTATTGTGTATGAAACATCAATACAACTCCAATGTGGTCCTTGCACTTCTTTTCTTAATTTTTTTATTTTTAAAGAATTGCAGTATTTCCTTTAAGTATCTCTAGGAGACAGCAGTGAGGATAAGTTGTGATTACTAGGTTTTTTTGAGAAAGCTGAGAAGGTCATGTTCAGAACACCATTATTAACAATTTCCTCTAGGTTTACAGCAGAAAATTTTCTGCTCACATGATGGGAGGGAAAGTATAATGAAATGACTGAAGTCTGAAGTACCTTTGCCTCTAAAGGAAAGTTGTTATAATGGAAATTTTAATTGAGTTTATAGGAAGCCTTATAACCTTATATCTGTAAAATGTTCAGTGCTGGGTATTTGCGGTAAACTGTTGAGAGAGCCCAAGGGTTGGTTTATTTCAAATCAGTCCCTTAATGTAAGTCTTTTTCCTTCAAGTACTTTGCAGTATAGGAAGGGCTGTGGAAGCTGGGAGTCTATTGCAAGTCGTCCCATCTTTAAACATGTAGCTGGTTTCTTGGTCACAGAAATGGGTGAGTGGGAATATTGACCATGTGAGTCTCCACTGTGTATTGTAGGGACCAATGTGTCATCCACCCTTGTTTAGGCAACTTAGATCAGTGTAGTATTATTGAGAATAATTTTGTGCAAATATAGAGTGTTTGTGTATGCAATACAAAAATTACTAGTGCATACTAGGGAAAAAAAATCTCTTTTGGTCAGTTTTCCAGAAAAAAAAATCCTCTATTTAACTGGCAGGAGAAATTGTCTGTTGAAGAGTACTGCTGTTTTTATGCAGCTCTGTTTAAAACATCATTGTCATGGGATGATGATGCATTTGCATGTCTGTACAAGGTTTGCTGAGATTTCTGGCTGTCTCTAGTTCCTGAAATTAGGTGCAGCTGTAGCAGCAAACATGGGGAGAATGTTGCTAGCTGATCCATTTGCAGACTATTTAAAATATATTACAAATTCAGTAGAGATGTTGCAGGAGAGCTAGTGAACATTAAAAGGCACTGAGACATTTTCCAGGCCAACTCCCATATTAAAATTCTGTTTTTCCTGGGCCAGATTTATGTAAATGTTTAATGGACCAACTGGTGGATAAGACACATGGAGAACAAGAGACTTATAAGGGATTCTAGGGTAGCCTTTTTGTTTGTTTGTTTATTATTATTGTTTGTTTAGGTGTTAAGTATGAATGCACTAACAGAAAATTCTACTGGAGTCAAATGAAGAGAGGTCTTTTCACACATTGGGTGGTAAAAATTTGAGATAAGTGCTATTAGAAGAGGAGCTAGCTTTTATAAAGAATAATGGTTAGGTAGTATGCTTAAATTCTAGTCAGGTCCTCATATTTAAAAGGATAAGAATTGCAAATTCAGCTTCAAATTCAGATATTACAAATATATATACATATGTATGTTTCAGATGTTATGGGGCAATAATCTTATTTCTTTATAAAGGAGATTTCTTACATAAAAACATGCCTACTCACAAATATCTGCAGTGTATGTCCCAGAAGAAAAAATATAAAACTGAAATTGAATCTAATTTGTTTTCTTGAATTTAAAGTGTTACAGAAGCACGTTTTTGTTCTTAATATCCTCAGCAAAGAGTGGGAAATTTTCTAATAAGTTACCAAGAAGCCTGGTACCAATGAATGTGGGGAATTGTCATTTCTCAGGAGTATGACTCACCAAACATCATCATTTCCTAATAGTTTCCAGGTTGCTCAAGGACTACTACACTTGCGCTCTCGTCTCCAGTTATACTTGGAGAACGAGTGCAAAATTCACACCACTAGCATTAGAAAAAGGATTCCTTGAGGACTGAGCAGTGGATCAAATCAATACTGATTCGCCTGGGTTTGTCTTGTGTTGTCAAACAGATAATGAATTCTGCCTAAACAGATTTTGTTCAGCTCTCTCTCCCTTTTCAATTCAACAAAGGTTTAATTGATGCTGCAGTCCTTCTCTTAGGAGAATTTTTCTCCTCTCCTCTACCACCACCTGTACAAAGTACTTTGTAATATTAGATCAAGGGTTTTTCCCTAAGATAAATTCAAATTGACCAAAAGGTTCAAAAGGTATTAGGTGGAAAAGGCATGTGCCAACAAACCTGCAAAATAATCAAATATTTTTTCCTTCAGTAACAACTGTAAATTCAATGCACTTTACAGTGCAAACAGCAGTACCTCAGCATCCCCCAGCAACTGAAACCATCAGAAGTCTAAAGTCTATGCACAGTGTTAGCTGCAGCTTTCCACAGCTGAACTAAACAACAGATCATATTAGGCTTCCTGTGAAGAAGGGTTTCAGGCTGGTGTGCTCTGCTGATTCAGAGCTTATTCCACATGTCATTTTCAAACTAAGGTCTCAATGAAGTGTTTAAATCCAAAACTACTTATGATTTGTAATCATAGAATCATAGAATGGTTTGGGTTGGAAGAGACCTTTAAGATGATCTAGTTCCAACCCCCGGCTATAGGCAGGGACACCTCCCACCAGACCAGGTTGCTCAAAGCCCCATCCAGCCTGGACTTGAATGCTTCCAGGGAGGTGGCATCCACAACCTCTCTGGGCAGCTTGTTCCAATTTCTCACCACCCTCACAGTAAAGATTTCTTCATAGTATCTAGTCTAAATCTACCCTCTTCCAGTTTAAAGCCATTTCTCCTCATCCTGTTACTACATGCCTTTAAAAAAGCCTCCACTGACTTTCTTGTAGACCCCCTTCAGGTACTGGAAGGCCACTATAAGGTCCCCCTAGAGCCTTCTCTTCTCCATGCTGAAAAGCCTCATCTCTCTCAGCCTGTCCTCATAGCGGAGGTGCTCCAGCTCTCTGATCATCTTCTTGGCTAAAAGTCTACAGATAAAATTGTGAATCCAGTGGGAAAATTCAGTCTGTTATTCTTCTGGGTAAATCTTATGGAGCCCTAGGAACACTGCTTCTTACCAGTTGTTTTCAATTAATTTTGTATTAAATGTAAGTAACTACTCTTTTTCTAATTTTCAGTAAATTTTTTAAACATATATTTTACTTGATTCTGTATTACAAACATAATTTTTGTGGTTAAATGCTTAAAAAAAGATTTGTTGTTTTTTTTCAGCTATCGTTTATTATCACTCCTCTGCTGAAATATTCCTGGAGTTAACTGTTAACTGTCTGCTCTTTCTCAGCCTTTCTGGGACTTTTCTATGTGACTGAAATGAAGTTGTCTGTCTTCTGACCAATGAGTCTTTCATCTGATCTTCATGTCAGTGCTGCGTCAACATAATGTGTAGGGGGATAGAAAGAGCGGTTAAGTGCACAAATGCTCCTGTATCAAACAATATAACATGAAACCATCCATCTCTACTGCCGCTATTCCCTGCTAGCTAATCTCCAAGTGATTCAGTGATCCCTATTGCTATCTCTTTCTTTCCAGAATGTTCAAAACCCTCAAAAGTCCTAAATCTGTACAAGCCAGAAGAGGGGATGTATTTTAATTTCTGTAGGACTTGTGTATGCAGCTGTCAGAACAAATGACTTGTGCCCCACATTCTTGCAAAAGTATTTGTAACTATCTCAGTATGAGATGCAATAATTTTTCAGTTAAAGTAGTACTTGCTAGTTGATATAATATATCAGTATTGAAAACTAAGTAAGTGCCACTTAATGAAATTCCAAGCAGTTCTACCAAATCCAATGGCAGGACTGTTGCCAAAGAAGGGCAACAAGGCTTGTGATGGGCTTGGAGAATATGCCCTACAAGGAGTGACTGAAGGAACTGGGGCTGTTTAGTCTGGGGAAGAGGAGGCTGAGGGGAGACCTTATTGCACTCTTCCAATATCTGGTTACAGTGAGAGTGGGGTTGGTCTCTTCTCACTGGTGACAGGACGAGGGGAAATGGCCTCAAGTTGCACCAGGGGAGGTTTAGGTTGGATATCAGGGAAAACTTCTTCACAGAAAGGGTTGTTAAGCACTGGAATAGGCTCCCCAGGGAGGTGGTTGAGTCACCATCCCTGAATGTGTTTAAAAACTCATGCTCAGGGATGTGATTTAGCAGAGGGTTGTTAGGGTAGTATGGTTAGGTTGTGGTTGGACTCAGTGTTTAAGGTCTTTTCCAACCCGAGCAATTCTATGATTCTATGATTCTATATCAGCCACAGTGATTTAGGAATTTTACTGTTCTTATTTCACTTTTCCTAGTGCCAACTCTGTACACACACGCAAACACATGTGCTTTCACTTAGTATTCCAGGTCATTCAGAAATACAGAATAAAATTGTTTGTGTATTCCCATTTGATTATCTTTTTTTTTTCCCAACTCTTTTTTTTTTTTAATTAACATCTTATGTTTTTTGCTTTGTTTACTTTCTTGAGTATTTCTAGACCAATGGGAATATTTGCTCAGAAGCTTTGTTTTCACCACGCTGATTGATTAGGTCTTTTCTAAGAGGAAACTCAAATTCTCATGAGTATCAGGACTAATGTTTTTCATTTCAGACATTTACAATAAAGATACTTACTTCTGAACCAGCCTTTGGGATTTAATTTTGGGATTCAATGGAGAAAAGTTGATATTTGATGAGTGAAATTCATCTTATTTTGACAGCAATATCTATTACATGTCAGGTTAATCCATTGCAGAACTATTCACTTTTCCCCATTTGCCCTGGGGAAAACTACCTCACACCTGCAGTGTAGATGTCTAATATTAGGTCATTGGTGGATCCCATAATTCACTGCTCATTTCGCAGCTCGGGGACAAAGCAGGAAAACACAGTGCAGAGTTGAAATGGGAATGGAAATCTGCAAGACAGTGTAATGTTTTAGGTATGGTGAAACATCATATGAAAGAAAGACTTGTTCAAAATTTTAGCCAAAACATAAAGTCCTCAACTCAGCTTAAAAGGAAAAAGTAGTGCTCAAGAACTCTTCAGGAAGTTGTTTTGGTGAGATGAGTAAGCTGTAAATATAAATCCCTTTAGGTAAAAGAAAAATGCACACAGCATCAGCAGTTTGGACAAAAGAAAAATTATGGGTTTTTGCTTTGTTTGTTTGCATGTTTGTTTACTTAGAGTCTTGTTTTTCATTTCATCAGCTTTTCTTTCAGTTACTAAAAAATGTAAGTAATTGGAGAATTATAAAGTGGTTCATTTTGACATCACTGGCATGCTTCTTCTACTAGACCATTGCATGACACTTTCAGTTTTTTTATACTGTGTGTCAAAACTGTATAGCAAAATAAGTTCAAATCCACTAAGAGCATAGATTCTGTGGAAACAGTAGTTTTGTTAAAACCATCCTCACCCCAACTCTGCTTACTAGGAAGGTGGGACACCTTAGAATATAATTACATTGACACTGACCTGGACAGGAGTCTGAAGAGAATTTGTCAGATTATACCTTACTTCACATTTTTAAAAAGCAATGTATATAATAGGATGTGTGATTTTATCTTATTAGCTCTAACATGCCTCTTCAGCTTATAAATTTTCCCTGTCCAATCAGTCTTTTCCACACGTCACTGGTGACACCTTTAAACTGTAATGTATGGAACAAGTTTTAACTTTTCCACTATCCATAAAAGAAAAGGTTGAAAGAAATTCCACTAAAAATATTCTAGGCAGATTTTCAGACTTTTCCACAGGTTTTGATAATTCTGATAATTTCTAGCTATTCTTATGGCCTTAAAGAGTTATTACATTTTCCTTCAAGAAAACATGGCTATTTTAATGCTTCATTTTTCTGATATATATATTTTTTTAACTAGAAAATTTTAGATTAGACTCAGTTGTGGCTTATAGCATGTCTCCACGATTTTTATTTTTTATTGTACATTATTTGACTTGTTCTCTTGGTAGTACCAGACAGTAAGTTCCTGGTTCTAAAGCAATATAATAATTACGAAACTGATTAGTACTTTGTTATTATTATTTTATATAGCTATCATATTTTTATTAATTCTCTCTCTCATGGGTATCAATTCTCTAGAAACCAAAGTAATTATTTGTAAAGTTGAAAAATTGAGAGAACTCAGTTGCTTGCATGCATGGCATGTGCTGAATCAGATTCTTAAATGACTAGGCAAAAAACTGTTTATTCAGGTAAATCAAGTGAATATGATGAAATTATAATACTTGAGCTCTTTCAACTTCCGTTCACATGAGCACTCTTAAGTATTAAGGACAAGTTGGTATGCACACATCTCTTTTTTACTGTGGTTACACTGTGAACTTCACACTGAATGCCTTGAACTTCAAGCATTTTAAGTGCATACAAAATCTTTACAGGCTGCACAGGCAGCTTGGTGAAGTTTCTTATGCTATTCCTACAATCATGAGTGTTAGGCTGACCCTTTCTTCCCCTCTTCTTTACTGAGGGTCTTGGTGTCTTATGATGGGACAGCAAGCATAATCGGATGTGATACCATCTGTACACAAAGTTGTCTGTGTTTTTGTGCCATGGGATGAGTAAAGAAAAAGAACAGAGAAAGGAAGAGTAGGTTTCAATTAGAAAGTTGCTTCCAAGGAAAAAAATCTTCAGGATATCACAGAAAAATCTACATTAGATCAAGAAGAGGTTTCTTAAGTCAAATTAGTACTCAGGAAATGTGCTGTCTTTACAGAAAAAATTCATTATCTTCTCTCAGAAAAGACTGAAGAAGGCCAGCAGCTATGTAGATCTCCTAATAGTTCTCTCTCAGTATGCCTTTAAACCTTCTTTGGAGGCAATTGATTAGGTGAATTGGAATTTACTTTTCCATATCCTTTTCTCAACATAAAATTTGACATTATTTTGTTTGGACAGTATACCAAAGATAGAATAACTTGTTTGTGACATTGGCTCCTCTAATACAGAAATCAACTAAGTCTATCAAATCTAAGCTTCACATACCACTGATTGATTATATTTTAAACTCTGACAAAAGACCTGAAAAGTGCTCCTCTGATGAAAAAAGTCATAACCAAGGGAACATAACCAAGCTGTATCTCTGTACTAATACAAATGAAGATAAAATTTATGTTTCTTTTCAAGGCATACATTGTTGCCCAAAAGTGCATTTTTTTTTTTTTTATCTAATGATATAACCAATAAAAAGAGAAAAAAATCAACAGGAATACAGATTGGAAATTCAAAGAATCTTTAGCATGAGAGGATACAAAGCACATATCTGTCTGCCATTGAGGAGGTCTTAGGCACACATACTTTGTAAGTCATGCGAGTCTAAACTTCTACAGCTCTTAGAGTCTCCAAAATCTTCAATCAGAGTGTAAAAACTAAAATAAAACACTAGAAATCAATCTTTTATTTCCGTATGTACTTTGTATACAGTGCTACATAAAACAAACTACTTAGGAGCCAGTAGTATTGTGTCTCTATATAAACCAAAGATTCTCAACCTGGGAGTTTAACTGTTCTTACTAGCTATTACTTAGTCACAGGAAATATATTAGCTCCCTCTGTAAGCTTAACCTCTCCAGTACATTCCTGGCAGCTGACACTTTTCAAGTTTGGTGCCTATAGCTATGTTACAAACATATCAACATTCAAATGCAATATGCACCAGAGTGTTTCCATGTCACATAGCAGGGTAGGATATCAGTGCAATCAAAATAGGAGCACCTGGTGTAACACTCATTTTTTGTTTTTATTTTAGAACATCAGACTTTGCATATACCAATTTACAAAAGGACGATCAAGGTCACAAAGTGTGCATTATTTCCTTGTGTGCTGAAATAGGACAGGGAGTGGCTAATTGTGTAACCCTTTTGTTCTTCGTATCTAGACCATCTCTGTATCTGTTTTACTGAACTACAGGCAGAGCTGCAGTTACAGGTGAAAAATTCTTCCAGTTGTAACTATAGCATGACCTTCCTCCTTTCTCTCTTCTAAGGGGATGGGAAGTATAATGATGTTTATATCTCTTGCCATTATTTAAGAATGTATTCCAACCTACCAGACCAAGTCAATGGAGAAGGTGTAGCTCACATGAAAGGTAAAACCAACCAAGAGTATGTTCCATTCTCTAAAAATACTTCTAACTGAAGATTTGTACAGAGTGATCAGTGCCACTCTGCTCACTGACCACAGTTTATTAAGAGAAGAGAGAAGACAAAAGGAAAAAATAAAAGAAAAAAGAGAAAAGGAAAGGAAACAGAAAAGGAAAGGAAAGACAAGAGAAAAGGAAAGACAAGAGAAAAGGAAAGGAAACAGAAAAGGAAAGGAAAGACAAGAGAAAAGGGAAGGGAAGGGAAGGGAAGGGAAGGGAAGGGAAGGAACTGCTAAATAATTCTTACTTTTATCTGGGAATTATTTTTCCTTTCTGTCAGGGGGAAATGACTTTCCGTATAAAAGTTCTAGTCTGAGATACATCTGGATTACATCATCCAGTATATATACTGTGGAAATGGTGAACCTGAAAGCTTACCTTTGTTTTGTGAAACTTTTCCAAGCAACATCTTTCACTCTCTCAAAGGCTCTGAGTAAGGAGATCAACGGCACATTTGCAAGCTGCTTTAAATTCTCGCCCTTTGGGGCCTTAAAAAAATATAGCTTTTGCCAAATATTCCATACGCTGTGGAAAAGGACGACAACGCAGACTTTCAGATAAGACATAAAGCTGCATTCCTGGACACCAGAGTCTGATCCCCTGTTACAAGCCTCCATGAGGTCACTCCTTCAATAATAATAACAGTGAAATTAATGGAAATCAGGCTTTTACTGTTACTCAGAAAATATTTCCTCAGTGTTCTGCACACTGTTACCTAGAACAGTGACAGTCAAATGTAACAGTGGTCAGCCTAGTGTTAAGATGTGTTCAGGAAGAGATCCTTGGCTCTTTTCATTACTCTTTTTTTTTTTTTTTTTTATTAATGTACTCATATGAAACTTATCCATGACTAAATTCAATTCATTCTAACAAGTGCAGACAAAATAAAGAAGTCTGATTCTTCCTTGTGTTCAGCCAGCTAAACCTGAAGTTCCTCCTGATTTAAGTTACCACACAAGTACAGGAAATGAGGCTAAAATATCCTTGAAAAAAGTAATATTATCTTGATACATTTTTAAAGAATGTTTTGTTCCTCCCTGGATTTATTGGAGGTAATCAAATGCATTTTGGCCAGCTGAAGAAAAATGTACAAACAGCAATGCCATGAAGAAAATTGATTCTGATAAGGGCCTGTTTAAAATATTTACCTTGGACTCTGTAAAAGTCAGGAATGTTCTAATCCAATATAAACAGTGAGTTAATACTAATACTTCTATCCAATTCGAATGCTGAACTGACAGAAAGATTTGAGAATTAGTAGTTCAGTATCTCCTTCATATGCTTATTTTTCCATTCCTTTGATCTTGAAGACTTTTGAAATTACACCAAAGTATTGTGATTTTTTTTTTTCCTCAGCTTCGGTGGGCTTATCTTTTGTTAATTTATATACTTCTTAGGTATTTTTACTGTAATAGGCCTTTGTTGAAACATTATAATGAATGTGATGTTGTAAATAATTTTTTATAACCACTTCGGAAATAAAAATCATGCTCTTTATATCAAGAAAACCAACAATATTTCCCTTCCTCATAATGATACTTATAATACTTATAATTACCAATTCTTATCATGACAGTGATTTTCAATAATTCACATCATAAGACAGCAGATACAATGAGTTTTGGTGCGTTTTTACACTCAAAGACAGCTACAGAGATGCCCTCAGCCCATTATAACTGAAAGATAAGGGTTAGAAATTTTTTTTTTTAATAGAATAATGGCTCTATTTTTGCACCATCTGCTCAACATATTTCTAGTTAGAATGTTGATACTATGATCTTATAATAGATATAAAACTTTTGAAAAAGTTTTGAAAAACTAGATAGAACTTTTACATGGCAACATATGTCATTCAGCTGCAATGCACTTGAATATGAGAACCAGTTGTATCTGACCCTGCTCATGCCTTGTATTATTTGACTTTGTAAACAAATACTTTACACAGAGGATGAAAATGTGCAACAATGCATTCACTGTGCCGAACAAACACACAAACATACAAAATTTTCAAAAACTGGACAAGAGGGAAAAAGGAGGATGGAGAAGCATGGAGAAGCAGTAGTTGCTCAGCAGACAGGTTCTGAAAGTGGCTCATGATAGCTGTGGCGGTAATAAAGTCACATCCTTGCTCTTAATCTTACTCTTCCAATGAAGTATTTCCAATTAAAGTATTTCCTGTCACCTTTGTCAATATGCAGACTGTCCTCTACCCACATTCCTTCCAGTTAGTAACAGGATAGGCAGAAAAGGCTAAGAGATAAATCCCATCAACAACTCAACTAACAATCTCAAAATGAAAAACAACAAAAATATTGAAAACATAAAAGATTTCATCTTCCAGGTCTGACTAAAATAAACCCAATAATTTTCCCTCAGTGGAATCTGAGTATAGGTCTGAAACTCATTGCATTTTACAGTTACGTCAGTGTTGTGTGGGAAGAGGTCCTATTAGTCACATACTGGTCTAGACAGTGTTTCTCCCCAGACAAGTTATTTTTTTCTCGCACACCATTTTAGCATGTTTTTAACAATGATACACTCATCATATGGCTATCAGTGAACATGGTCCCTAATATTTTTCTTATTCTGAAACCAGACAGATTTCATTACAGAAATTAGATGGGAAAAATTAATTTCACTTTAGATATCCACAGTGTAATGTTTATGGATTTGCTTACATTGCACTTCTATTAAATTAATACCTTCTTACTCAAAGACATTATTTTTGCAGATAAAAAGTTTTGAAGAGATTTGACAGTAGATGCATAGTCATGCCAAAATGTTAAACTTCTGAAGATTTCCAGGTTCTCTGAAGTTCCATTTGCTGTTGGTGTATAATAACCATACCTGGTAAATAACATCTTTTTAATGTATTTTTAAAGTGATTGTAAATGGGCTTGACTAAGTTATGGGACAATAAAGATAGGAAAAAATCCAAAGTAAATTGGGTTTGTTTCATCTCATAGAATTTACGCTTTGAAGAAATGAAATATACTACATGAATGATAGATATGATACCGTCATTTTCTGGGAGTAAACGTATGTCTGATGATCAAGAGTCCTATTTACAATTTAACCCAGTACTTAAATTATACCATGCAAGGTTTAGTGTGACTTCTCAAGTGGCACTTGTTTTTTGTTGTTGTTGAAATGGTTTGGGAGTTTTTTGGTATTTTTGTTACTGTTTTTATGTGTTTGTTTTTTTTTTCACAATAACTATTCAGAGGGCTGTGTTTGGTTCTGCATTATTGTTTGGAAACACATGATAGCATCTTAATGGCAGTGATCTTGATACTATTCCATCAATTGTTCCCGTTCTAATATAGGAAGCTTGGGAAAGGAAAATTCATTTAGACTGTCCATTACACCTCTAGCCTTCTTTCTAAGTTTGCCAACTAGAATGTCACAACCAATCTCTCGTGACAAGTCCTAATGAACATTTTCCTAGTTCTGCTGGGAACTGAATTGAGATTCCTGGTAAAATTATGGTATGCTTGAGCTCAGTAACAAGAGGTGTGTGTGCCAGAATTTTATCACTTTTGATGCAATTTGCAACTATCAGTCACTTCAAATTATCTTGAAGCAAGAGTGAGTAGGTTAGTGTCAGTGGTTGATCTACAATAGAATTTTTCTGCTGAGGAGGGTTACTTGCTTATTTTAAAGCCAGCTGAAGATGACAGTTTAGATATTTGTCAAAAGTTCAGAGATCCAGACTCAGTAGTAAATTCTACTGAACTTAAATGAACCATGTCTTAAGTTATTGATGCTGTTCTGGCCTGGTATTTTTTTAAAGCATTTAAAAGATACTTATCCACTTAACCAGGTTGTACCACAAATATTTATAATGACTTAATTTTTTAAAACTAAGCATCAGTGAACTAACATGCAGCCACTCTGCATTCAAGATTTCTTAGCTAAAAACAAGCCAACATGAAAGAAAATCCCTACAAGAACTTTTGAAATCTATATGTAATTTGGATTATTTTGAAATGAATATAGAATTTAAATGACACATGATTAACCTTATTCCTGAGAATTTTGTAGTTTTCAAACTGTTTTTGTTAAGAAAAAAATACATACTGGGTATATAAGGTTGGCAACCCTGCCTATGGCATGGGAGTTGAAACTAGATGATCTTAGAGGTCCTTTTCAATCCAGGCCATTCTATGATTCTATTATATAAGGTATACCTATCCTGTAAATGCTAATAGATAAGAAAACTCTTCTTTGTTTGTAGGAACTTTTGAAGATGCACTTATGGAAATACATTGGAAATGTTCCTTCCAAGAAAAAAATGTGAAATTAAAACTATGCAAATGAAAATTTGTCATATTCATATCTAGCAAACACTGGAAAGGCAAAGTCTTGTTAATATGTTGTTTCATGCTGAAACCTTCTTCTCATGTATTTGATCAGAAAGTGGGAGGTATAAACTGGATATAGATGCTTAATTACACTGCACACAAATGAAAAAGGCAAAGTTGAAGCACAAAGACTGTAACCAACCTTCAGAAATTTTCATATATAGTGTTTTTACATATGATCAGGAATAGCAAGTTATTAAAGAACATTTCTACAGAAGATTTTGTTCGTTTAAAATATACCGGCAAGAAAGAGGTTGAAAAATTGATTTAGTATTAAAATATTGAGCTCTATTCTTGAAATCTTGAGAACTGACTTTCTAGCAGCATCATGATACTTTTAGAAAGCAGAGAAGAAAGAAAGTTAATTTGAAATTTATTAATGTGTAGAATTTTCCCTCTATCTATCTACATTGCTCAAGTATATTCACATTCTTATGAGGTTTTTTTTTTAATTTATGACTGTGGATGACTAATATTATTTCCATTATTAGCAGAAACTGAGTATCTGTGATGAATAATATATTGAAATTGCTACAAGATGACAAGCCTGTAAAAAAAATCATTTGACTGATGCTTCTTCAGCTTGAAGTTTCACGTAGGTTTATTGGAACTTCATCCTGGCATTGAAACTTGATTTCTATGAGGTTTTGACAAAATTAGCTTTTTCTTAGCTCTCATTTCAAAGAGATTATATGCGTGAACAGGAAATCATCCTATGAGAAAATGCTTTCTGGATCATTCTTTCAGTTGCTAATATTCTTGGGCCCCATTTGAACATGTTTTATTTACATTCAATTTTATTCTACGTCTTTTGCAATGAGCAGAACTTTTGCTCACTCTTTTTTTTTTTTCTCTCTCTCCCTTTCTTTCTTTCTTTTTAGACTACTTCCTCAAAGAACCTTAATTTCAGAACGTTTCATTGTTACCAAGAAGCCAATGATGATTTTAAGAGAGAACGTAGTTTGACTTTACGATTTCAAACTAAATGGTATTGAATCTGCAGTGCAGAAATATTACTACCATATTGTGGCAATAAAAGTTTTTCAGTGAGTGACCACTGAACATTTATGAAAAGAAGAAAGAAAAATTAATGCAGACATCACAAATTATAGCAGCAATAAAGGAAATTTTAGAAATAATTACTCCAAAATATCCTACAATATCCATTTTAGAAGTCATTTACTATGTTAGCATAGAAAAAATGCAAGTAAACAGAAGTACCTCATTTTACAGATTCATAACCCAAAAGCATATATGGTTAAGATGAATTTTTATTTTGAGATGAACTGCTATATGAAAACAAACATATTTGTTTAGCACAAACAAATATCATGCTAGATAGGGATACAGCTGAATCTTAGACTTACAAAGACAAACATGTTGCCTTACCTAATGGCATTCACAGTAGCAATTTATTGCAGGTACAAAACTACTTAAAAACACTCTCCTTTAAAACTGTGATTGCTGAATGTATCTGAATATTTAGGCTGCCAGACCAGATAACGCCTACGCGAAACTAATTACTCAAATTTTTATGACATTCAGAAGTAATACACTGCTTTGGTATTATACACACAGCTAACTCATCTTGCAAAACCAAAAGATCTCAGGCCAGGGAAAATACATGGTGAGGCTCAAAGTCAAGAAGTACTGTTCAGCAGGGACAATTAGGAGACTGTACTTTATTGTCCCAAACTGCAGCACTGACTAAGATTTTGCTGAAGTCAGTAACAATCTACTGTTGTCTTCAGTGGGAGCAAGGACTAACCCCAAGTTACTGTTCGGGTCACTATTTTGCTATGTGTGTAATAAATGCTTTTTTGTCCATATTCTAAATTGATGATTTTACCCTTTATGGAACAGTTAACTTGAAAGAGCAACCTGCTTATGAATTTTCTCTTTCAAGAAAAGAACTCAATATAAAAGCAACTTATGGATTAATTTATGTTCAATGAGTTTTCCATTGTATTATGACTGATTGTACTGAAAATATATTAAAATTAATAAGATATATGGCTTTAGAGAAAGCTACAGCTAAAAACTTTTTTTCACTTTGGCAAGGACAAGTCATTATTAATTTCAGAATTGAGCTGTTGAACAGAATTAGAGTTAATTCTGCCAGCTCCCAAGAATTTGCACTTAATCTGTCTTCCTTTCTTGACTTCTACCTTTGGCAAAACTATTACATTTCAGTAAGTGACCCATTTACAGAAATGTTTAAAGTTAATTTTAAGAGCGGAAGAAAGATGAAAGAAATCAGTCTTTCCAGATTTCCTAATTTCTGTGAAAAACTCCAGGTAGCTATCTGAAAAATATTTACATTTCCCATGAACCTTAATACAGGCCAGTTTTGACCTTCAGTAGCACGAGCACAACAGTTTTGGGAATCTTAGCCCTGTGTTCTTCCATAACAAGATGTATTCTTGGTGGAAAGCCAGAGTTGTTCTTTACATGTGCATGAACTGAGATAGATACGTGTCACAAATCTTCCTTGTAGATATTCCCATCACCAGCTAAGAGACTTCTACTCTACAGGCGAACACGTAAATATGCTGAAATCAAAGGCTCTTGAAGGCCATTAGTTCTTAGTGAGCCCAGATTTTCTCATTTTCCTCACTGTATGTTTACTCAATTGAACTTTGCATAATTTATGTGTGATCTGATTCTTCTATTTTTTTCACTTCTGAGAAATCCTCAAAAATAATTAGTTATTCTAAATGAAACTGAGTAGAAAGTATAATTTCCAACCAAAATAATGGATAACAGAATAATTCTTCAGAAATGGATATATTTAAACTAGAGGGATGCAGTTCCAGAACAAAAGGTAACAGTAATGTATAAGCTCTTGTATTGTTAAGTAACACAATTAGTTGTTAGAGTTGAACATTTGGATAACTTTAAAAAGACAGCTAGTTAGTCTAATTTTGTGTTACACTATAGAAATTCTATTCTAAGCATATGTCTGGCTCCTATGCCAAATAATGGCATAAAAGAAAGCGAGAGGGGAAGAGAGAGACGAGGAAATCAGAAGTTTGGCAGGTTTCTCAGTACTTTGATTGTATTAGAAAAAGTGTTAAAATTCTGGGTATGATGCTCTAAGGTTAATAGTAATAGTAATAGTAATAGTAATATTTAAGGTTACCACAGTTAGATACATTAGTGGGAATTTTCCAGAAATTTGTTGTAATTCGCACATATTGTAAGTCTTCTTCATACTAAGCTGCTTGTGATAACTGATTGAAAGGTTTGAATGGATGTTCTCTCTGTCTGAAATTAAGGTTGACTAAGTTTCCATGGCCCAAATGGAAAAGCTATTAGAGGAGTTGAAGCTTTGCCATATCAGCTGATGTAGAAGATGTAGTGTATGTAATACATGCATATGCTGTACTGTCTGGTTCCTTGTTTTTCCTGTTGTCCTAGACACAGCCATATCAGTCTTCTGATCACTTTAAGCAAAAAGCTGCAGTCAACCCCGCCCTAATCAAGTCTCTAAAACAAATCTTTGTCAATTATAATTCGTCTGAAAACACACTGACAGTTGATCAGATACCATCTTTGAGGTCAGCATCTTTTCAACATATCACATTATTTCACAATATGTATGTGGCAGGTGAACAAATGCTATGGATTGCTGCCCAGGAAGAAGAAACAAAAATCTGCAAGCAGTTCCAGCCTCATCCTGTCTCCTCACATCACCCTTTTGTTCAACGTGATGTTATGTTGGAGTCAACCTTTAGTTTTGACATGATACAATTCCCATGAAAAACAAAGAAAGTCTGGGAGCAACAGCTTTTTCCTTAGCAGTTGTTCCATTAGCCAATAGTATCTATAGAACCTTACTAAAGAAGGAAACAATTATTGCGTTTTCCCAAGACTACATTACCAATGCAAGATCATACTGATTTTGTGAGTTTAAATTTTATCCTGCCGTTGAGAAAAGTTTGCACCATATCTATGTGCACATGTTGTTTGATATTTTAATAATCTAATATTGATACATAAAAATGAAACAGTTTGTGATTTTAACACACTCCTGTTCAGAGATGAGTTAACTGTGATTTTTAATGTGAGTGTGCGTAAGCTGGACATCTTTGCAATACTATTGAAGTCAATTTCCATGATTTCTTAATCAAAGATTTAGTGAATTTGTTTTCAATTATTTAATAGTGTTTGCTTAAGCTTATATCTTTCAGCAAAATATACAGTTGAAGATCAACTGTACTACTGAAGAGTTTTAAGGGTGTATACTATGTATTAGTTTTGAATTTTCTTGGTAATTTGAAAATATAACACTGGGCCTCACAGAAGTATCATTTGCAGGTTAATTACATTTAAATAATTATGACCTAATAGTTAATCCTTTTATCGCGTCTCATTTTTTTTTTCCTCATCTCTAAACCCACCTTAAGTTTAGGCGTCAGTACTCTTTAGTTTATAGGAAGGGCATAAAATGAACCAGAGCAATCATTGAACTCTGATTCCCGCTCTTCGTTCAATGTTTGAATTATCAAAAAATATATATGTTTTGATTTGTTTTTAAAACAAGCTCTTCCATCAGGGTAGGTTTATACCAGCAATCAAATTATTTCTTGCCTTCTGTAGGTTTGTAAAAACTGACAATGAAGAAAAAAGGAAAGAAAAATGAAAGAGAAATAGAAGCTACGAGGCAACCTTTTCCCTCTATTTCAGGACATCCGTTGGCTATAAGTTCTTAGAAGTAACTCAAGAAATAGTGCATTTGCAATATATTAACTTGGCTGGGACTTCTGCAGCAGGCAAAGTGGTTGTCAAGTCGATTAGGAAAAGAACATGTGAGAAATCTACCAGAGAAGCATTTAGTTTTCGGAGAACAAAAGGTCTTCTAAAATGTGCCTGGATAAGAAGCTGGAGGAGACATCTACAATGTTTGTACTGCATATATGTTTTTAATATAGGAATTTAGGACTGGAAAAGACTGAGTCAACAAACTCAGTCTTTTGTTATTGCTGGAAATCATGTACCTTTAGTACACCTATGGCATTGTGAACTATTATCATTTTAATGTTCTCATGAACATTTATTGCAAGTTTAATTTTATTTTTACAATTCCAAACAAAAACAATTTATATATAAGTTTTTCACTGTTATCTCAGCAACAAAAGTTGTTGGTGCCAGTGAAAAGAATTACTCATAACGAAAGTGGATGAAGTGGCTCTAAAACCAATTACCAAGGGAAAAGTGCGCAGTAGAATTATCTTGAGGGCTTTGGAATGTGTATCAGAATATACAATTCTTGGTACTCCAGAAGACACTGGAGATACTAGCATTACTCCTTGGTTCATGAGTACCCACAAGCATACCTTGTATAATCATTTAAGGTTATTATATTTTAATTAAATAGCTGCTACGTAAATGAAAATAAAAGTGTTCTATTATTTATTTATTTTTGATTTCTTGGTTACTGATTTAAACACATTATATTTTCAGAGCCGTAGGGAAGAGGGTGGGAAAGACTTCAGCCAGAGCTCTGGAAGGGACTCAGAAATTCCATTCAGCAGCCAGTTACAAATGCAACCTTATTTACACAGAGAGACATAAAAGCAATGAAAGCTTTGCAGCTAAGGTCATTCTAGACTAAGGTATTTCCAGGTTTCTAATAGAGTAGGCAAGATAATTCAAGAAGAAACCTTGTAAACTGGAAATTTGAACAATATACTGCTGTGCTGCAATTAGAACAAGAATGTTTAAGACACAATCATTTTCCAGGAGCTGGAAGTTTTGTTTTTAGATACATCTCTGCTAGAAGGAATGTCAGGAGTTTGTAAATTAGCAAGATCGTTTGCACTGACAATTATATTGTGTTCCAGTTGGACACAATAATTGCCACAGAGTTCAGTGTCTTCTGAGACATGTTCTGATAAAATAAACAGCTATCAATAGTAAATGGAGGACTTCCTTGAGGAAAAAAATTACAAATCCATTTATAATGTATGAAACACAACTTTCATTTGAAGCCCAAAGCAGAAATGAGGAACTGTGTCCATCTTACTTGTCTTTCTTTTACATTTTCCAGCTCTAGTGCCCTTTCTGAATGGGCAACCAGGAGTACATATAATGCAAAGCATGCTATCTATTTCAGTACATACAGGGGAATAATGAATTAGATGTTGCATGTTGTTCTCTGCTCTTTCCAAATGGGGATCTTGTTTTGTAAATCTGTAGATAAAATTAGTTACTCCTAACCTTAGCTCTCCGCAGACCATTACTGTTTACTTGAAAGTGTGTGTATCTTTCTGTTAATGTTTCCTTCATATAGGCATCATGAACAAGAATGTAGGTTTGTAGGACAATTTTTGATAGTTTTGGTTTGTAGGATAATTTTTATTCATGAATCCTATCAAAAATAGCTTACCTTAATTAAAATCAGGTCTGTAAAAGCCTTTCCTATTTCTTATAGTTGACTCAACAAATTTCATCACTGGAGATATTTTAAATGTCCTGGAATAAGTAAGTTATGAGGAATGTAAACGTCTCCCTTCTTGTTCTGCATTTAACTCTAGTAAATAGGGAAAATTTACACTATTTTCATTTTCAAAAACTAATAGAGAATTCAAAGCAATAAGCCACATAAGGACTGACTTCTTGGTTTTGTCAAAAAAAACTCCATTTTACACTAAATTTATTTTAAGAAACATACACTATATGCTTGGATAGATGTCACACATATGATGAGTAGCTCTGAATATAGTTCTCTTCTGAAGCAGCTTAAAAGTTTAGAACTGATGTTAATGTTACACTGCAGCTATGTCTACAAGACCACTGGTCAACAGACCTATGGTCTTTCCATGCACTCTACTAGGAAGTGGAATATCATCCAGATGTGACTGAACAGTCAGATTGTTTCAATAAGCACTCTGCTATGTGCAAGACTATAAGCTCTGCTGAAAACACAGTGCCACACTAACAAACTCGAACACCTTTTGAATCAAGGCTGACTAGTGTCATTTCAGTCACTTAAATGTAGGATTGTATTGTGTCTTCTGAACACAATGGTGAGATTCATGCAGAGCAATCCTTTTGGTGTGGGAAAGTTCTAAGAAAAAAATCTTTTGGTGCTTCTTGAACAAATAAAGTGAGGTAAAAGTGGCCTGATCAATAGAAAAATATTTATATCAGAAAGGATGGAGAACATTTTAAAAAATATGACTAACATACAGACATACAGACAAGCACATGCACATGGACATGCTCATAAATATCATATTGAAATACATTTTATTTTCCTATATAAAAAAATATAAATATAAAGAATATTCATATGAATATTTAGCAAAGGTGCAAAAATTAAAGATATTTAGTCCTTACTGCTTTTGTGAATTTAGGCTCCAATCCAGTTAAGCACTTAGGCATATGCATAACATCATGTCTGTGAGAGACATTAATACTTACTGCTTGAAGTTATGCATGTGTTTAAGTGCTTAGCTGGATTCGGGCCTTTATGTAATTTATATTTAACATGACTTTTGTTTGTTGTTCAAATACCTTTATATTGCCTTTTAGAGATTTACTATTAGGATCTGTATTAAATAATCATGATGATATACTGAATTCATTATGCAAAATAGAGTTGTATCTATTATTTCCAATATACTTATTTAGAAACAGAGTTTCAGAGCTTTTCTTTGGGTACGCAACTATCCGAGGAACAGGAACATATCTGAAAAATAATTCAGAACATTTGCTTTGTATAGCCTGCTCTAACTACTACTCAGCGATGCCTTTCATCCCTGTGAAACTTTTAAACAGGTTCAAAATTTCATAACAAATCTGGCAAGCTAGATTTAATCTGAAGTCATGTCAAGGTCTGAAAATTCTCGGTCAACTATTAAAAATATATTTCCACTTCTGCTTTTTTGGTTTTAAGTTGGAACTAGAAGTGGAACTCATGAAATAACATCAGAGCAAGTGCCAAGTTCTGTATGAATATCATTTTTTAAAGGCAGAAAACAGTTCCTATTGTGATTTGTCAATAGTTCTAAATATTACTTGTTGACAGGTTGTAAAAGCATCACAAAACTTGAGGAGGCTGTGCAGGTGTGCAAAGGATAGGTTTCAGGGCACTGTACCAGGGCTGCTCTGAATCATGCTGGTGACTCAGTGCTGCTGGGAGAGCTGTGTAGTGTGACTGAGGATCCATGTGTTATTACTGCAGCCTTCAGAAGAGCAGCCATTTGCACCACCTGCAGATTTACTTGCTCCAGAACAGTCTTTGTGTAGCTGGAATCATGGTTCTGAAACATTTGCTTTCCAAAAATTTGCCACAGGTTTACCTTAAGTGTGATCCACAATCTTTCTACGAATCTATAGATTGTGCATGCAGTACATTGAATGTTGACTTTGAATTAGGGATTTATAGGATTAATTACATCTCTGGGAGTGGATGAGCAGTATCCGTCTATTTCCAAAATATCCAGGAAGAATAAAACAAAGGACTATTGCATTTAAAAATGAAAAAGTAGGAAACAATCCTGCACTTCCACACTCTAGGGTGGTTACAAGGTTAAATCTCTATGCAAACCTTGGAAAGAAATACTTAAACTTACAGACAGAATTTTTGAAATGGCTCCTGCTTGTCATCACTCAGGCATTCAAAAATCTAATCTTAGGGTGACTGATATGCTTGGCAGATGGACCACGGGTGGTGTGGTACTTGCAAGAGTGAATAGATGATGGGGAACACCAGAAACAGTGGATCCATCACTCTCATATGAAATTGGAGACCACTGCAAATTTTGCCACTTTCTTCTTCTTCTTCTTCTTTTTTTTTTTTTTTTTTTCCCAGCATACATGGACCGTGTTTTTCTTACATACTCATACAGCACAGTGGTGATATTGAGGGAGCTCATCCATGCAGTGTTTGTGGGAAGGCCTCAGGCACATCTCTTTCCTTGGGGACTGCTAAAGCAACTCTCATCCTTGGTCTTAGTGGAGCTATGTTGCAGTCTTGCTCCTTCTGACCCTGTCTTGCTGTCTGACTTCCTCACCTCACCTCAGCTCTATTTAATCTCCTGTTTCACCAGAAAAAGAAGGAAAGATACTTTCTGGAAAGGCCAAACTGGAGGACATAAGGTATACAGCTGCTGAAGGCAAAGCCCGTTCCCAAACCGCTTGTTTTAATCAGCTTAAAACAAGCCATTCCACCCTGCTGTTTAAGCTATGCCTTCCACCACCTATTCTCAGCCCTACTCTGGAAGCTACATTTTTCATCCATAATGTATCAGAATGCTCTTCTCTGCTCATTCTTGCAACATCTCTGCATCTGTTCATTCTTAAAACTCAAAACTACATTTTAGGGTGATAAAGGAATTGAAGGGCAATATCTACTATCTTATTACCCACACAGCCCTCAGGTGTCCTCTCCTCCTTCCTTGCTGGGTGATAGATAGAGAACAGTGCAGCTCTGCAAAGGTGATATCTGCATTGCTTACTACATCTGGAAGACAGTTATCTATCAGCATCATGAGGACTATAAAGATAAAAAGAGGGAAGAAGTCTGATGGATGCATTGCAATTCCCAGGCCAACCTGCTTCAAGCATCTGGAAATTTAGAAAGAGCAGATTTTCTTGTGGTATTTCTTCAACTCGGGCTGGAGTGCTGTCTGGAAATGGGAAAGTAATAAAGCTTATGCAAACATTCCAGTAATACAAAGAGAGGTTTGGTTCAACAGTGGTAATGAGAGGGACATGTATGTGGGCCCTTATTTTATTCAAGTTGGCTTGCCCTTTTTTTACCAATTGAGTGTCGATTGACATATGCTTATTTGTCCATTAAGAGTTGAAATAGAGATCACCTAATCTTTTTCATAGCAGCTGCCCTTTAAACAATAGGAGATAATAGTGACTTTTGTGTAGTACTAGAATTAGATACCTCTGAGCCAGTGATGTAGGCATGAAAAATACTGAATCTCTTTATCAGACAGGTAAGCCATTTAGTTTCTTAAATCTCTACAATATAGTCTTCTGCTGACTTCAAAGATCAATGACAGTTATCTATTTACTCAACAAAAAGCTAACAACTCTTTTGGACACTTACACTGTGGATCTGGCACTGGTATATTGTACATAAATTTATTGTATGTAACAATAAGCCTGGTAACTGTTTTTGGTATGAACTTAAAGGCATACCACAGTGCACCCTAATATGATGTATCATGTTAACACGAAGCAGGGAATCTTTCCTGGTAGGGTCCAGGCACATATTTTTTTCTTATAAATGACATCCTCTGTCAGTGGCCAGAGGACAGCACTTTAGTGAAGACTGCTCCTTCCCTTGGAATTCCTCACACAAACTTAATCAATTAAAAATGCAGGCCCTCTCTGGGAGAGTGTGGTTTATTGTCCGAGTTGAAGGTGTGATATTTATTGGCTTTGACATCTATGCTATTTCAAACCTTGGAGCAAATTACATTCTCATCATTAAAATATTTCAAAACAGTGGTTATAAATCAAAGTAAATGACAGTTCAAAAATAGGCACAGATGAAATAGGTGTGTTGTTCTATCTTGGGCACAGCCCTTCATTATTTCCTTTCCACTGCAGCTTGCCAACTTGCTAATTTAATTACTTTTTTTCTTCTCTCCCCAAAGAGTAAAATCTATCAAAAGAACAAGGTTTGTCAAAGGACCTCTCTCCAAAACTAACAGATCTGAGTGGGTTTATTTTACAGTGGGAAAGTGACAGCTTAGCTGTGGGGCTTGTGGTGGAGTGGTGGGGGCCAAAGCAAAGACTTAGATGTTGACCTCCCAACTACACATATTTGCTGCTAGCTAAGTTAGCCTAAGGTTTCTCCTCTCTTCTTCCATAGACAGAGTCGATACTGATCTGTTTTAATACTTAACACATAAAAGGGCACACCGAGGCATAACATTTCTTGAAAACAATGCTAATGTCCATTTTTTGTCAGTTCAGAAAAGAGGGAGTATGATTTCTATTTTATGTGCATTGAATTAATGAGCTTTAGCCTTTGTATCTATACAAAGGCTAACGAAGATAAGGAAAGGCTAAAGAAACAAACACCTAATACAAAAACAATAAGCATATTTTGTTCAGTTGAGCATATTCCCACTTCTGAGGTTTGAAAATCCATTTTCATTCAGTATTGTTCAGTTTATTGCTCTTTAGCCTCTTCAGAAATGATTCTTTAAAACCACTAGATAGATAAATGCATATTCTCATGACGTTTAAGTCAGTCTGTATTCAGACATGGAAATCTTCCGTTCTTCCAAGACTTGTGTTCAGAAAGCAGTGAATTTGAAGGGCATTTTTCTTCAAAGCCTAGTGCAATAGCATCTTATTTATTATCAGCTCTCAAGAGGCAGCTATTGTTATTCTTAATAATGGAATATGGAAAAACACTTCTCCAGGTAATTTTAAAATTACCTCATTGATAACATTTCCCCCAAAATATCCCTGTTCACATTCCCATTTTTCTTTACTGGATGGATGATTCAGAAAGTACTTAGGACCTAAATGCTAACTTTAGAATGTGTTTGCATAATTTAAACTGCCATTTTTGGGGAGGCATGGGAGATTTTTGTTTGCACAGTTTTTGTTTGCGCTGAAAATGTTGGAAGTGGCATCCAGGGTAGGAGAAAATGGGCACACTTCAGAACAACTTTTACCTGCAAAAGCTGTTATTGGTGCCTGGAAGAAGAAACATTTTGGAACACTTTAGGATTTTAGGATTAGATTTCATAAGAGAGTCTAGCTCCACTGTGAATCGGGCTTCATGGGACTGCACATGTATCGCAAGCGCTAAGGCTCATCTGACACATTAAGCCATGTTAAAAAGCCTTTGTTACCCCTTTGCTTCCTCCCTTTTTCGAAAATCTCTGTTTCATGGTAGAAAAGACCTGGTTAGTCATTTCCAGTCTGATCAACAGCCTAACAAAATCACTATGGCTTCATCAAGCTTTAGAGCACTTCTTATTTCCACATCGGTCTGCCTGGCTTTAGAGTTTTCCTCGAAATTTTTGCCTAATCCAGTTTGAAACTGCTAAGGCAACAGTACAGTAATACACTCAAGAAAGACACCAAAATCCTTTCAGTCTTCATCACTGATGCAGCATGTGTTGAAGTAGAAAATAAGATTGTGCCTAAAGGTGACTAGAAAACACACTTTTTGTAAAAGGAATCAGGATCGTTCCAGTTAAAACTCAGTGCAAAAAAATCTCTGCTTGCCTTTAGGAATCTCTATGTGATGTTGGAGCAAGAAGCTACAAACAGTAGCTGCCAACCTGGCTGCAATTCCTAGAGCAATCTCCTGGGATCACTGCTCTGACAGGTCACATCCTCTGTCTGGCACCATCATTCCCTATTTTCATTATGAATTTCTTTTCCATTTTTTCTTTGTTCTTTTCACTGGAGCCAAAAGAAACAAGAGGGTAGTAAAGTATAATTTTAGCTGAATATGAGTTTTATCATTTTACCACTGCATTACACCACTTACCAAGTATTTAGGTTCTGTTCTGCTAGGAAAAAAACACATGTCAGGATTTAGAGGAAGGCTGTGCTAAGCTTTAGCACACAGACTATAAAGTGTACATGTGAACTACTATTCCTTCATTTTAAGCAAATCCATATGACATTGTGACTTCATATAGTCTTCAACCTTCTTAGTGGAAAACATCACTTAATTTCAAGTCTTCATCCCTTTATTCAAACTAGACTTTTGAACAGCTCAAAAATAATCTTAGAATGAAAAGTTCAGTGAAATTCTGTTTCTATATAGCAGATAAATAAGCAGTTGAAACCAGATAGTACAAACACAAACAGAGCATTACAGCTATGTCATGAAGGGGAATATTTAATGTAATTCCACTGAGATCCATTTTTATCTCCTTTATCTTTTCTTGAGAGTAGTAAGCTTGATGGCACCCAGACCCAAAACTTCACTTTCTCTTCTCCAGTTTATTCTCGAGGCAGTCACTCTGCAGAGACTTTTCTGCAAGGCTTTTCTGCCCACACCAAAGTTCTTGAGTTGCCACTATATACGAGGCTGTGAAGGTGTTTACACTGAAATATTCATTTGTAACACTGATATGGGCAATCTATTCCACAGCCATCAATATAACTGGAACCACAATGCAAGAAGAAGGATGATGTTGAAAAGTCTATGTGACTACTATTTGCTGCTTCTCCCTTCCCTCCCTGTCGGTGTGTTCCCACAAATTTCTTTGAGCTAGCAGGAACATTTTGGGGATTTTTAGTCATGAGCCAGTTTCAGAAGCCAAATTAGCATGAAACTATCCCTGAAAAAACAGCGATGTGCCCTTCTCCCTTTTATGTCCCAAAAACGTTTTCTTTGTGGGATCTACAAAATCACCACCTTTAGGAAATGTGGCAGGAACACAAAGAGGTAAAGAGGAGGAAACAAGACCAGGTTATCTGATGTCAGCTTGCTACTAAGTCAGTGAAGTTATGCCATAAAGCTCTCACTTCTCAGGCATATTCAAACCACATCCAAGCCAGTCTTTGTGGGCTGATACAAAGAAATGGGCAGTATCAAGATATGTTTCATCCCAAAGTACAGGTTTAAAGCAGGGCAAGTGATCTGTGTCCACTGGCTGTAAGGAGAGCAGAAGATGGCTTTCCTTAGCTATATCCCTCTGCACTGACACCATCCAAAGCCCACCCATAACATTATGGATTGCTACGAATAACCACACATTAGCTCAGGAGAAAGAAGGATTTTAATAAAATGAACTCAACATCACTGATGGCCAGAGGTACTTTTGGAATTGGTCTTGTACTTGGCCCAAATGCTTGACACTGCTGTGGAGAGAGAGCCGCAACTGGACCAAGGACAGCTGTCTGTTGGAGCAGTCTTATCCAGCTCTGGCCCTTCTTTTGCCAGTATGTGGACGAAGCTGTCACTGAAGACTGTCTTGTCTCCTGTGACTGTACCACCTATAACAGCTCTTTTGCTTGGTACGCTAACATGAATAGAAGAATTAGAAGTAAAAGGCACCAAAAGGCAAATGAGCCAGTGCTCAGTTTAATCATCTCCACTAAGCTTCACAGGATGCTATACTGAGAAAGGTAACTTAATGGCAGAGTTTCTTCCAGGCATAGGGTGAAACAAAAGCTGAAGCCTGGCATTCGGCAAATTGGTTCTTATAATTGCAGTCACAGAGACAGAAACGCTGTGACTTCTCTTCTCCTCCTGTTGGGAAAAATGGAAATCACTGCTTCAGAGCATGCAGGGGACATGAATCATTCCTGAACTGGTGTGGCTGACATGGTTGTGACTGAGTCTAAGTGGTCGGATGGAAACTTCAGAAAAAAAAATACTCCATAATGTTCACTAGACTGTTGAGAGAAATTAATAGCACACAAACAGTTTATCACTTAAAAGAAAAGACGTATTTTTTTTGTCTTCCAGCACTTGGCCAGGATAGATGGGAAAACAGAACAGATGGAGAGAAATAGAAGGTCCCCACACAGGCAATACAAGACAGCGTTTCATGAAACAAATAGCAAAGCAAATGCAGAAAACTGGATGCTGTTCTGTCAGACAATTGCTGTGTGAGAGACCACAAAATGAGACCACTACGGTGAACACCATGTGTTAAGAATCATTCTTGCCAATAATAACATGGCATCAAGCACAAGTACCCACTCTTGCCATTAAAAAAATAAAAGCAATAATAATAATAATAATAAAACAGCCTAGCACAAACAAACAGCAAAGCATGATATAATTTGCAGCCATAAATAAGAGATGAGAAAGCATTTGTCACCCCTCAGTACATCTGAAATCATGAAAAAATTGATCCCAATCCAATGACCACTAGTAATTTGCCCAGGCCAGAAAAACTTACAAATATTTTTAAAAAAGGAGAGTTACAATTCCCATGCTTCAGCAAGACAAGCCCTTCACACAGAAGTCTGACTGCAGCTCAAAAAATGGCACACTTAGCTGCAAGGTGTTCATTGAATGTGGGGGTCAGAGGACTATCCAAAGTGAGACCACCATTCTGACAACACCATTCTGACAACAGCACCCCATTTAGAATTATTTTCTCATCACATCACATAGCTAAATGTTGAATTTCACCTGCTATTGAAGATGTAAATACCTGAATCTGTTCCTTTGCAGTGCAAATCCTAAAAACAGACTGTTAAATATCCTGTCCAGGGCCTCAGCCCAGATCTTTCAAGAGTCTTAAAAATTACTGGTAAAGAAGATGATGAAATATTTGAGATAGGTTGTAAAGGAACTCTGATTTCATAGTAAAGCAAGAAAGAAAAAAGAAAGACAGATTTTTATAGGTATCCTTAGGGACAGTGTTTGGTTTTGAAGACATGGGTGATTGCTCCTACCAGCCATACAAGAGGCTTCAGACATAAGTCAGTAGCAGGGTGTAGATATTCTGGGTTTAAGCTGTAACTGCACTTATCAGGCTTAAATCTGTCCTTTTAATGAAACAGACTGGACTTGACACTTCAGTTAATCGCATTTCTTCCCCCTACTTATCTTCTTATCAGTCCAGATTCTTTATCGTTGTCTGAAAAACTGTCTTGACCAAAAATACTACATTCCTGTAATGTTTCTGTCCCAAGTTAGAATCAGCAAAGCAATAATATGTACCAGGTGCATTGTCTTACCTTTATCTAAGATCTTTATCTAAGATAAAATAAGTAAAAGGATTATGGTTGAAAAACACCAATGTCCTGGATAGGCTTATTTGCCTCAAATGAAATATAGCATCTGGAAAAAACGAATAAGCAAGTGTAATGAATACGCATGCTTTTGGCAAGGAAAAATACGTTTTATTTAAGGAAGGGGTCATGTGTGTTTAAAAGGAGCATCTAAGGTTACCTCTTCTGGAATTAGAGAATACTGCAGGAGCTACATGAATGTTGTTCCGTGGAATATCTGACTGATTCCACTTAGGTGTTGTCAGGGCAGCACTGTTGGCTCCCACTAATTCAGGAGAAAGCAAATGTCAGTTATGCTTATATATCCAGTGTATCCTGAGCCAGAAAATACGCATTAAACATGAAACTCAAATGGACGCTCAGAAAAACATGTTCCTCTTAAAATCAAAGGAAAGTTAACCCAGTGTACTTGATATGAATCCCTGACCAGTAAAATTTGGACTTTTTCCAAAAGTGAGCTTCAAGGTTATGTTAAAAAAATTCAAGTTTTGATACACCTTATTCTTTCTTTGTGAAGATTCAGAGAAGATTTCTGTGGGCAAAATGCACCCATAGAATTTTGACTGCTAAAGGAGCAAAACAAAACTTAGCTTTATTCTGAACTATTAAATATTTATTCTAACTGTCTGCTATTCAGACAAGCTGCTGCACAGGTTGGGTAGGTATTTTGAAACAAATTTATTAGAATTTCAGTGTGGAGCAATAATTCGGATGTACTTCAACAGACACTGAGACTATAGAATACATGGTCTTAATATTATAAATCCAGCCTACAAGAAAGATAATTGTTTTGTACGCTGCAGATATTTCACTGTATCAGCATGCTCAGTTTTTTAACACCTCTCTCTCATTTTACACATGCTCTGGTTCATATAAGAGCTAGAGCTTGAGTATGATAAAGGAGAGACGTGGTAAAGCTGAACAGCTAAAACTTGTACATTTCAGAATATCACAAATTCAGATGGTCCTTTATGGGCTTTTTCACGTTTAAGACTGTGGGGCTTTGCTCATTAACAAATGTATTTCCTATTGAAAATGAAGGTTAATTCTTGTTTTAAGGATTAAGGGTATGTGTTATATCAGTTCAATGACAGTTCTGCAACTACATAACCAACAAGATAATCTACAATAGCAAAACTGTGAGGTGACTGTCACATTGTGCCCTGACTTGCATTGTGCTTTCTAGATCATACCTTTTCCTCTCTCTCATCTCCCCTTTTCCAGCTCTGCCTCTCCAGAGCACACCATGACAGCTTGTGCACTTCGGCTTCGGAGGGATGAGGAATACTGCAGCCCAACACCTTCTTCTTCACATCTAGGAGCCCACTTCCCAGGCGGAAAAAAGCTTCTCCCTCCATGGGACCAGTGGGAGCATGAGGCAATAAGGTGCTGTGAGGAAGGTCTCCCATAGCACTGGGTGGTGGAGAAACAAAGTGCTCACTGCACAACCAGTATCACCTTTCATTGAACATTCACACAGGGAGAGGCTCCCAGTATAATCAAATTGACTGAAAGGGGACTAGCTACTGACAGAAAGTGAGAGTGAGAGACAGCATTATTCATAGCCATCTGACTCCAAGCTACACTAAATCTATGTTCGAAGGTTGACAGAATACTTTTGTGGTATTAGAATTACAGATGATTCAATTGGTCTCAATTCTTCAGATCAAAACAATGTAGCTCAATTATATTTGAATAATTCTGTCAAAATTTGTTAACACAGTGACCAGATAAAAGATCTTCCAAATTATATTATTTTAAAATAAACAGTTCTTACAACAATACACCAGAGGACTGAAGCTGCTACCTCAGTCTCTAATATCTCAGTTGCTTCCAAATATAAAAAGGATTGAAATATAAGAACATGTGAAGACTTGGGAGATGCCAGTAAAGAAAGTGAAATTAGATACTTTTCACAAACTTTAAAAGTGTTCATATAGTGTCTTCTTGGTTTGCCAGCAGTAGAAGCTTCCTCAGGACAAATAGGACTTCACAAATGTCTTCACATTTTCAGTCTGCACAGACTTCTCAGACACTGTTACCTTCACTGAAGATGGACACTGGTAAAACTGATGTGCAATCAACTAACCATTGCCCACGTGAGACAGGGAGGGAGAGAGTCTCAAACCCATAGATGTCATTAACAATGATCCTTCATTTTAGCAGTAAAGGCAAAACAACATTTGGAAGATATCATATTTTATCCTAAGAAGTTCTACAGAGCTTGAATTTAAATTCACAACCCCCAAAGAGCAAGCAATTTCAGGAAGACTGCAGAATTGTTTTCTCGACAATAAAGTGATCTTTAGGTATCATAATCTGACTCTAGTGATCATATAGGTGGATTTTAATTTGTGAGCAGATATTGGAAAAGTTGACTTTCTGCTTTTCCAATTTGCTTCTGTAGAACACTGAAGTAACAGAGGTCCTACAGCAGACCACCAGCCCACGTTGTGTTAATGTCCTGAGTAAAATGATAGGGGTTAATAAATATTCCTAAAGCCAAGTACAAGTCAAGCGAGAGCCTTAAAACAGTGTCACTCTAGCAATTGTTTTAGGGACTTCTTGAACTGCAGTTTGTGCCTACACCATACCTGTTGATATTACTGATTCTGCCTGTAGAATGCTTCCACTGGGAAACCTAGCATTTTCTCTGTATCTTTTACTCTCTTCTTTCAAATAATTATAAATCCCAAATCAGATTTTCTCTTGCACCATAACTTTTATTTTTTTACTTGACAGTATTAATTGCTAGAACAGAATTTGTTTTCCAGGCTAGGACAATACCTTTTCTCCATTTTCCACTTTCTCTCCTCCAGTCATGCGCTAGAGAACACATGTGAAATAAACCCACAGTAACTCAGGTCTTTGGGCTTCATTGTCACATAGTTTGACTTAAATTTTAGGACTCACTTGTGAATAATCATGTTAAAAGTGGTTATAAAATCCTAAGAGAATCAAACTTGTCACCCTTAGTTCCATGTTACATTACTATTCAGAGCTCTCTAATAAATAAGGAAGTGTAACTTCCTTCCACCAGGTGTTTTGACTTTTCTCTCCAAGATTATATTTATGCATTTGTCTACTATCTTCATCCTTATTTTACTTTGCAATTGTTGTATTGATAAGAAAGTCACCACTTTCCATTCCTCCAATACAAAAATCTGCTAAAGTGGGGTGTACCCATTCTTATTTACTTTCTCTTTCAAATTCCAGTCTTCATGAGTTATTATTGTTTATCTATTTTATTATTTCTGAAGGTTCTTCCAACGACGCTGTAATTCCAGGTAGTTCCTCACAGTCACTTCTTGTAAAGGAAGACTTCGATGTGGGAATCTCTCTTAAATACCTTCAGTCTGAGTAATAACAATCATCTAGTTATTTTTTCACAGACTTATCTTTTGCGAATCTTCTTTTCATGTGTCATTCATTTACCATCCTAATACTCTCTGACAAGATCTCTTTCTTCTGTGATGAAGCAGTATTAATCCTTTTTTTTTTTTTTTTTTTTTTTGCCTTTAGCAAATTGTTTCTCAAAACTTTGATTTTGATCAGCCTAAGCACAGTTTTGTATTTAACTTGACAAAGTATTTTGGTTCCGTTTTTTTTTTTTTTCCCTCCATTCAGACATGAATTCAGAATTTTGAAGGATTTCTTAACATCTTACAATTTCCTTTACTCTGCAGTATAACTTTGACAGAATTTCTTGGTTGTAGTACAGTATTTTCTTTCATAAAAAATTGCTGTTTACCTTGAGACTATCAAACCTCATATAACTTGCAAATATTTCATTTTTTTCTACTGCTCCTTTGAATTTTCTTTTAACAATCTTTCACATGTTTATTTTTATGTCATTTTAGAAGTTGATGTTATTGCACTGATTTTTTTTCTGTGTGGAAGATAATTCATTTTCCCGAGGACTTTTAATACTCATAATATGTTATGACTGCTGCTACAGAGAAGCTTTTTATAAAAACATCCTTTTGGAGGGCCTGTCAGTATCTGGTTAGTAATGCAAGTATTGACTAGTAGCTATGTTGTTGGCATCTCCTGTGATTTGATCATGGAATTTGTATCTGGGTATTACCGATAACTTCCTGGTTCTCACATCTGGCACACAGTACCTAATTCAAGCAATAGGAATCTATCCATTCACTCTCTAGATCCTTCTACAATCTTAGATAAACAAAAAGTATACTTGTTCACAGAAACTAGCTCTTTTACTCTACAGAATCATATGATAAACTACCATTTGTGTATTCTGTCATTGAAAAAGACTTCAGAATTCAGACAAGAGATGTGTGGAAAATGTAATACATAATAAATGATAGATCATGTGGCTGCAGGAATGTATGCCAGAGTCTAAAGCTACTGTTAAGACTTATTTAATGACACATCTGTAGAATATAAAA
>JACDJE010000008.1:2060831-2167282 GCA_016647715.1 Pavo muticus
GGGGGGCGGTTGGGGGAGGTGTTTATTGCTATTCATGGAAAATCATTACTAATTGAGAAGCCAAAAAACATATCAATTTCTCCCAGAAAAACTCATTTTCAAACATGCTGATATCTCTCTTCCATGACTTTGCTAATGAAATGTGATTTGGATGATCCTTTACTCGCAGAGGGAAAATAACAACGGCTTGAAAAACCGAAAAGCTGCTGCAGCAGCAAAAGGGAACTTTAACATGGATGTGAGGAGATCTAGCTTCTGTGTTTTATATATAAAAATGTCTTTGTGCTGAATAACTCGGATTTTTTTTATATTTAATTGCTCTTTGAACAAACTGAATCACATTTACCTTGATATATTTGGTTAGAAGCTTACATCTGTTTTTTAAATACTTAGTGAACCTGATCTGTCCTTGTGTTTTGTCATGCTTGGAGCAACCTCTGCTGGCTACTTAGCTTTGAAATGGGTCTCAACTGAAACGCGTAATTCAATGTTATCCAGTATATTACTCTCTGTATTGTCCTGTAGTGCCTAGATGCTCAAGAAGTTAATTTTAAGCCAAAAAAGATCAGCATTTATCAATCTGTTTGCGATTTTTTTCACAAAGGCTAAACCAAAGTTTTATTTCATTTTTACTTCAGTCTTCAGCTAAAGTAAATCCAATCCAGGCTTCCACACACTGCCCAGTCCAAATCCCAAGGATACCAATGAAAATAATTCAACATATTTCAGAGAACTTTGGATCTAGCCTCAGGTCTAGAGCAGATTGCACAAATGTTTCAGAGAAGAAAGTATTATAAAGATTTTATTTTTATCATTTTGAACTTTTATCAAAGATGCAGTACTAGTACTGATTAAGTGATAAACACCGATAGAAGATATTTTCCAGGTAAGTCTTTCTTAAAGCTGTGGAGTTAAAAATATATACAGGATAAAGTTGTCCTAAGAGTGAACATGCATAGTAAAAGATTTCAATTTTTTAATATTCTTACACATTAGCTTACGCACAGTGAAGAATTCAGCAAGACTGATTTACTAAAATAAAGAGAGTATATTTAAGGTACCTTTTGATATGCAAAGGATATACAATGTACTCTGCAAATTTTGGCAAAATGGCAGGATTCCCTTTTCTACTCCTTACTCCATCCTCAGATTTAAATTATTTTTGAATCAATTTAGGCCAGCTGGAAAAAAATATATATTATTGATGTAGAAAATAAACTTGTGCACACAGTTTTATGTTCTAACTAATATTTAGACCATCAGAGATATTGTAACAACAGGGTAGTCACTCATCTCTCTTGGGTAATTAAGTGCATATATATTGATATTAAAGGAAATAAGTGCCTTGAAATCAGACCTCGCCGTTTTCAGGTATCAGTAAAAATTTCCTGGTAACTTTTGGTTGAAGTTAGGAGAGAATATTATCATAGTTTATACTGCTGAATCATCTACACAATCAGTGAAAGTTGAGGAAAAAGCCAAACAGAACTATTTCCTCATGAATATTCAAGCACCTTATTTTCAAAATCGAAAGCACTTCAGAATGAATGCTAGATTTCACCATGTGAAAACTAGCCTACGTTTGATCACTGTGCATTGCTCAATTCATTACTCACCGGGTAGGCACATTAGTATGAGGACCTAGACATACAGACCCTTCTTAACCAAATATGTATATATGTTAGGCTTCTAAATCTTGAAGTTTAAATTTGTCTTCTTCTGAAAACTAATTATTTTGAAGTAGAACACGAAGTCCTGGCCATTTTTTTGCTTATAAAAATGATGATTTGTTGTCTAAGTCCTTGTCTATCATTTACAGATAAATAATTTTATATTATGTATACACATTGTTTATGGGCAAGTTTAGATACACTGTAATCACAGTAACCAACCAAGTTTTATAACCTAATGCTCTTAAACAGAAACCTTGGTACCATCTTCTCCATCTACAAGACTTGAATGCAATGGCCAGTCTTGAATGCAAAGGCTGGAACTTCACATCATGATTGTAACTGGAATTCTGGGTTCTCTTCAAAGCTTCACAGTAGCAGTACTTGATAGAGCAAATTCTCAGCTATGAAACACTCTTTTTCAGTATAGTCACTACTGTACATTTTCACCAGCAATGAACAAGAGCCGGCATGCTGCACTCACAAAAATCTTTACGGCCATCCAGAATGTGTCTTGTCTTTCATGTTGTTGTTGCCACTGCTGAAATGCACCACCCGCTGCCTCACTGTGTTCACATCCACTGTTTGGTCTCCACAAACATACAGCAAGCACTGATGAATGTCAGTGGGTGCCACCATTTCCACATGGAGGAATTCAGTGCCACCCCTTTGCTTCATAAGCACTTCCATGTCTGACACCAATTTGTCAGACTGCCCCTCTGCTGCCATCTGTCACATAGCAACAAAATGTAATGGGATATTGGTGGGAACATTCAGCCTCTACTGCCATACCACCAAGATCCACCTCTGGTGTAATGGGCCGACAAAATAGGAGGCATTACTTTCAGAGCAGCTCTTTTGATTTACAAGTATGAGAGATAATAGAATGTGTATGAGCTCATTAAAAAAAAAAAATAAAAAAAAAATGATTGCTTTTCCACATGGTTTATGAAATAATTGGCCAAAGAATCATTCCAAAATTAATTAAACACAAAAATCACCATAAAATACAAATAATCTGCAAGCTCATCACTATAACAAAGATGTTTAAAAAAAAAGAAAACTAACACAGGATAATAGACTGATGAATGACTGTGGCTTGGCTTGGATTTTTCCACTTTTGGCTGCGTCTTTAAAATCTAAATTGGGAAAAAAAGAAGAGGTTTCTCAAAGAAGGAAAGATTATCCTCCCTTGATACACTACTTTTGGTTGGTGAATATCTGTATCTCCATGCACTATAAGAAAAATAGTTTTTATGTCAAACATTATTTATAGATACTGAGAATTCATTCAACAGCCCATGGGAAATGAGGCATGCAGTAGCAGACATAAAGGATCATGACATCATCTTAAGGATCATCAGTATTGGCACTGACTGGAAAAGAAATTAGAGTTTGAGAGAAGATAAAGGCCAGTCACCAACATGAGAACAGCCCTTTACGTTACCTCTCTGGATTTCAGAATACCATAGCCTACCACTAGCTCTGTGAAATGACTAGATGCAACTCTGCTGTCCTTAGAAAACAGGGGAAAAAATATCCTGTAGAAAGACATTTTTTCCCCTTTCTACTTATCTCTCAGGGAATAGTATTTCTAAGCACTTTAACTGTTAAAAAAAAAAATAAAAAATAAAATAAAATAAATGATAAAATTATAAAAACATTTTAAAGACTAGAAAAAAACTCACTAGAATAAGAAAAAAAAAAAAGATATACCTTCCCCAGTAAGAAATTTCTTGTACAACTTGTCATATTCTCCTTCCCCTCCCACCACCTCATGCCAGATATCATGCTTTTGTCCTAAAGGCTATTTCTGTGAAAAATGAGGTGTCATGTCTTGTGATGCATTTATGTGCAGTCCCTATTTGCTACACGAGGTATGTGATTTCTAGATACAGATCATGTAAAGTGATGAGAAAAAAAAATCAGTTTTACATAGAAGAAATTAAGCTACTTTTCTTGTTGGTAAGTTCTCTTCCACCACTGTCACCTAGATGAAATTTACAGCTTATCAGTGAAATCTGGGATAGAAAGGAAAGAAAGTCAGTTCACTCCCTGAAGAGAGATAAAATGGGACCCCATTAGGATGCCTAAGAACTCACTAATTACAGCATGATTTTTCTGTAAGAAAAAAAAATATGTAAAAAATGATGGAAAAAGAAACAAATGCAAGACTTAGCAAAGAACTGAACTCAGCTCTAATTAATCTTATTTAAAACATACACCCATTGAAAATCATCAGTTTAGAGAATTTAAATAGGTATTACTTTGCTTTACACTTTACTGTGTAAAGGCATCTGATTAGCTCAGCTGACCTACATCTAGTTCACCAGCTGCTGCATAATCTCAACTGAGGTAATTATCAGTATGGAGAGTAGGAACCAGTAAATGGAGTATCCTGCTAATGTGAAATAGATAACTTCAGTAATAAATAAAGTGGGGGAAAGAGATGCTCAGCTGTAGAATTGGAGTGGCTGTTTAGAGAGGTTTTTTTTTAGTCTCAGGCTGTTAAATTCCTCACTAGACTTTTTTGAGGAGAATGTTTCAAAAGCTGTTTGTGTGGAGGCATTCATAATGTCGCTGAATATGAATAGCTTCTTTACTATGTGAAGTGGAAAATAAAATGTTGTGATCATTCTCACTTGAGTGATATCTGTGAGCCTATACTATGATGCCCTCTATAATGGAGGCATACAAGAAAAAATGAGGATGAGACTACTTCCATAAAAGCTTTCTAATGGCTGTCCTGATGGAAAACACAGTGTTGGAATGCTTATTATCTGCAGCTTGTTTGCTGGATTGTATGCATTCTAGGAACTTAGGTTTTTCTGAGAAAACACAGCATGAACTGTTAAGGTCATCTACACTCACATGAGTCACTGAAAAGTAAGAGTCCTCCTTCTATTGTTATTAGACAGCAATCTATTTAGATATAGGATAAAAATTTATATGAGAAATAAGAATAATTAGAGGAGAGAGAAAAACTGCATTACTGTTCGTAATAAATCCTTCCTCAACTATTCATAACATGCTGAGAACAACACATGAGGAAAAATTAACACGTTTTCTTAGAAGGGATCTCAGTAATTCAGTTATTGAGGCACACAAGTTCAATGAAAAAGGAGAGACATGCTCAAAAGGGTAGAACAGGACTCAGATTTTCTAACAAGTACCAATGACTCCTAAAAGAAATTGTTAGAATGTGCCCAGAACTTAACTTCTTCCAGACATTCAAAGAAAGTCTGCCTGAAATAACTAACTTGAGAGAGAGACTAGGATTCTCTTAACAACTGCTAAGCTGATTTTTCACTGCTATGTAATCTCTCTACTACTAAATGTTGATCTCAAATGCAGAGCAAAGCATCCCATTATCATGGTGGAATTCCATGAATCTCAACAGCTAGAAAGAAAAGATGCTGCTGTTTTCAGAGCCAGTTTCACTTTGGGAGATAGAAATAGGGCGAGATTAGGATAGAGCTGCTGTAGTCGAGTAGTATAGCAGAAAATAAAGTTGGTATGCTTTCTGAAGAGGTATTCCAGAGATAAATAGATTTGGTACAACCTAGCTGACAAAATGTAAAATACTGTTTTTTATTTTAGCTTTGAATAAACTGCTAGTACTTTTTTTCTGGTCTTTTTTTCCTTCCATTTACTTATTCAGTAAAAAGGGAATATGTTTCAAGTCATAGCTGGGTGATTATTAATCGAAAATGCATAAACTTGTGCAAATAGCACCAGAGATAATAAGAGGTGTGATATTTCCTTTCCTGCTAAACTATATTTCGTAAGTGTGATTTGTTCACACTTAAGTCTTGAAGAAGATAACTGCAATGCACACGTGTGATTTAGGTCCATTGCCCCATGAAACCCTTGAAGTAACTGCTTATAGAAATTGGTTCTCAGAGGAGATGAAATCAGCATGTTTTTGAACACCTTTCCTACTTGCTATTCAGTCTCCTGTTTAGGAAAATTTGCTGGATGTGGAGGAAAAACATTTTCTATCACTGGCTGAAAGTGTTATCTAGCGCACTGACAAAAAGGTTTGCCTGACTTCATTGAAGCTAGGTTGTCTTCTGAAGTGTGAGGATTAGTTGCCTTTCTAATTGCATTGGGGAAAAGAAAAAAAAGTATTCTTGGGCTTCCATTTGAATACATATCCAACAAAAAACCTATGCCTAAGACAAAAGCCAGTAAATTGAATGACAGAGAATTCTATAAATCACTTTTGCTGAAGAGTTACCTGAAATATACCAGTTACTTCTGTTGAATTGTTCTGCTATAACATTACCTTTTATTTTTGCTTAATAATAAAAGGTATATCAGGATGTATAAAAATGGATTGCTATGTACTGTTCTTTTAGATCATTATAATCTTCTTGACAGCTGTGTTTTAGGACTGCTTCTAATTAGATGCAAGCTGGAAGAGTATTGTATAACATTTGTGGAATGAACAGTTTCATTTGTGAATTATTCCTCAAGATTTGAGCATTTTCTATTTCCAAATGCTACAATTGCTCCCAAAAGATGTTTAGTAAATAAAAGATATGCTCCGTGAAGAAAGAAATGTATAGCTTGCTTTAAAAAATATCAAAGGTAAGTTATGCATAGAAAAAGAAAAAAGTGCATAACACTTAGGCACTAAATATCTGTTTAAATATCACTATAAAATACCAGTTTATATAAGCCACTCTTCATCAAATGTCCCTAGGAATAACATATTCTATCAATAATAGAATTAAAGTCCCATGGTCCAAAATGAAGTATATTTGCATTCTAACAGTCTTGGAAGCATAATTCTTTAGTCACTTAATTTTTTTCATCAGCTGGTGTTAGATGCTGTTCCTTATTCACATCGTTCTACTGTATTTGTCAAAATAATTGAGTAGATAAAATTAAGTAATGAAGCTTTAACAGGTTTCCATGAACAAACCAGTTTCCCACAGTCTGCTGTTTTCCATAAGTAAATATTTTTGACTATCTTTATCATTGTTTAGAGAAGGGAACCATATAATTTCTTATCATTCACTATGCATGTATCTTGGAAGATCAACATGAAGCATAAAGTATATTGTGTTTTATTAAGACTGAAGACTGAATATCAGAATAGAGTCAACTTGTCAAGTATATTAAAGCTAAGAAAATATTTGGGTTGGGCAGGGATATTTGAAAGAGTTTCTTGATGTTTTCCTTTTCTGTACAACTATGCAAAAAATGGCTCTGATGCAAAGCATTTCTTGGGCTGTTTCCTCAAGGAGAAGAGAAACAGGGGAGAGACCAGGATATTCAAATGATGAATGAACAGAGGAAACATTAATTAAAGGGAAAAAATACATGGATGAAATGACAGTCTCACAGTACTTCCCAAGAACAGCATGGGTCCTGATTGATATAAGCAATAGCCAGTTCTCTGAGCTCTGAAGCTCTCTGCATCCAGCTTTTAGTAGCTATATCAAAATTCTGACCTTACAGCTGAATTTCCTTTGGAAAATATCTAAGGAAATGTGAAAATGTTTCCCACAGAAACTTCTTCTAGAGCATAAGACCTATCATAGATCCTCATTGTGATGCTATTAATCCTAATGTAATATTTCACAAGCTATTTAAAATCAGGTTGGCTATAAATTCAGCTTCATTACCATGAAAAAAAAACAACACACAGATGAGTGAGAATAAATATTACATTCATCTTCAGCTACTCTGAGGTTCAATCTCCATAAAAGCTCTCTAAAGAAAACTCCCCATACAAAAAAATTTTTCTATGCCACTTAGAGTTAGTGCTCAGCCTACATTTTTATTCATTAAAACTGTTTTTTTGGAAAGGATTTGAACTCCTATAGAATGTCTGAAGATACAAAGCTTTTATGCATTAGGGAATTCTGAATGTCAATGTTAATTAAAAAGTATCATTTCATTCATATGTAGTCTGTTTTGGCTGCATATTGACTTCCATTTCTGTCAAACAACAATTACATATGTTATTTTGATGATGTTCAGGAACCTGCTGATCCTGCAAGTTCCCCTTACTTTTGCATCAATATTTCACTAAGGGTTAATACGATGATCTTGTATCCACATCTAGTTTTAATTAAACTACCTGCAAAAGCATTCATATTCTGATTTTTAAAATTATTTGTGAAGTCTGTCTGAACTGACTTTGGCAAAGTTCGTATGCCTTTAATTAAAAACTAGCCCAGTCATAATTTAGAAATCTTGGGAATTGCCTCATCTCAGCCTCTTGGACTCTCTAAGACTGCTGTAATTTGCTGTTAAATGTGTTTATTTGAAACGCTGACAGGTGCTTAAAATTAAGAACTACCTCCCGAGACTGAGGCGACTATAGAGGCTTGTAAGTACTCTGATCTATCTCCCTCCATATAAAAGTTTCTTACAACCACATCTTTTCCTAAGGAACTAGTTGAGTTCTTTTAAGGGTTTTTTCTTAGGCTTTACAAGGGGTAAGATCTGGATTTATTCCACGGTGGCTGTAGAAAAATGAGTGCATAGTCTTAACTCTGTTGCTCTTCCTCCATGTCTCAGGACAGTATTGGAAGACACAGCTACATCACTCATCTGCTTTTCATGAGCAGGGCAGGTCCCATTACCCTGAAATCCCACTCCTGTACTCCTTTACAGGCAAGCACACTTGTCTGACTCTGCAAGCAGCCTTCCTACACTAGCAGAAAGGGCAATATTTACCTGCCTGTGAGGGGGACTAGTTTTTTCACTGAAGCAGAAAAACAGTGTTGTTGGGAAGATAGGATGCCAGGACCAACAGACGGAAGTGGCAGGGAGCTGTGAACAGGGTGAAGAATGTATGAATTATCTTCTAGCTACAGCAAGTTGTGAGCTCAACTCATGGTGTCAGCCCATGGCCTTGCTCAACTTAGTATAGCCTTTCTTCTGTTCCCCTCAAGCTTCTGCTCAGCATCACTCGGAAAACGTGCTCCTGTGGGTGGGATCTGAAGAAAGATCTTTTCTCCCAATTCCCCAAGCAATCTACTTGGCTTACATCTTCATTTTTCACATCTTGACTGATCTAAATACGAAGCCAAAAATTTTTATTCGCTTCTGCTTTATATGAACACATGCACATAGAAATCCATTAATGAGGTTATGGGGACAGAGTAACTCAGATGCTGACATGATTTTTACTTATACGCCATTTTGTGAAAAAGATGGAAACTAAATATGCTATGTCTTCAGAGAGGCAGAGCAAAATAATTCCCATAAATTTTGAAAGACATTCCTACAATATATTGTAGTATTTTCTCAAAGCATATTTTATGTCCAGAAAGAGTTATAATCTTAGAACACAGAATATCCCAAGTTGGAAAAGACCTGTAAGGATCATCAAGTCCAACTCCTTACTCCACACAGGACCACCCAAAAAACAGACCATATGATTGAGAGTGTTGTCCAAACACTCCTTGAACTCTTGCGCTTGGGGCCATACTCATCGCATTCTGATGCAGAACCTTTCCCTAACCCCCAGCTGCCCCTCCCTTGATGCAGCCCCAGGCCATTCCTGCGGGCCCTGTCGCTGTCACCAAAGCAGAGCTCAGCGCTGCCCCTCCGCTCCCTGTGAGGAGTTGCATCTGCCATGAAGCCTCCCCTCAGCTCCTCTGCTCTGGGCTGAACAAACCATGAGGAATCACACTGGGATCCATGGACATATAGTCATCCAGGTGGAGCAGCAAATCCCGTGCAAGTTCAGGGTTGTCTGAGAGTTCATTTTCATCACATTGTTCAGATCCCTCCTCCTCTAAGTCAAAGCCTCGGTTCATTTTCTTTGTAGAATGCATTACAAGGATGAAAGCATAACCTTCAAAGGCTGAAGAAAACTTCAGATTGCTTTTGTTCTACGTGCAAAATAATTTTAGAAAAAATGGGTAAAAAATGAAACACTTCAGTATTCAAAATGGAAACAGGATTTTAAAATATATTTACATATATTATTTATTTTTTAGAACAAAATAAGGAACAGAATCTCACTACTAACTCTATTGATTAATTAGTTTACATCTAATAAAACCCCTACATTAAACTGTTTGTGAAAGTCTGTTAGTGACTTCCATATGGCAACTAGTTTTGCTAAAGAACGTTCTCAAGTGTGAGAAAGTATAATGCTTGTTTAATCTAACATTGAAATTATCCTTTTTGACTGAAAAAGGCTGATATTTCTTTGCAGTTCCAACAAAAATAGGATGGCCAAGTGACTTCAATTTTGTTAGGTCTTTGGAATTTCTCTTTGGCCTTCCTGATAAAGGGGAAACCTGACTTTTTTGCCTGTAGTTCTGAGTTCATAAAAAGGCATATCTTCTCTTAACTCTGAAGCTGCAGCATAATAGTGAAAACTAAATATTTTTTCACCATTATATGTAGGACTAATAAATGCTGGACTAGTTTTTTCTAACACGAGTCTCCTTCCCTCTTTTATTTCTTTTTCATATTAATGCTCTCCTTGTGCCATCAGCTTTGCAAGTCCCATCTCTTCTGACTCATGTCCTTTTCTAGATGTAACTGTTTGGTTGCTCTATTTGACCACCTTAAACTGCTCCTCAGGATCCCTGCTGCTACTTCTGCTTTTCTAACAAAATAACTCTCATAAGCATTCCCTAGGTTTTTTTCCAGTCAAAATGATCCAGAGTTGCTGAAGCTATTTCCATGTGATGTCCTTGCCAGCTGGCTTATTCAAACAGTTGGCTACTTCAAATTAGAAGTAGAGAAGGGAGTCGTCACCTTTGATGCTTGATTGGCAGATCTGCAGGCATGGTGATCTTGGTTGATGCTGTGCAGCTGACAATGGACCAGTAACAATAACGTCTTCAGCCAGCACAGCTGGAGCAGGAAGAGTGTGTATCCAGTACATCAGTGGATGAAACAAAATAAGGAAATTTTGCAGTTAAATGTATTTTTTTTTTTTATTTATGCTGTGAAAGCTGAGGGAAGAGCATGATTTGTGCTACATATCTGAACAATGGTCCAGTCTCTTTGGTTGGATGAATAATGGTGAAAAAATGTTTTTCTAATGCTTGAAAATCTTGGTGAGTAAATTATCAACATGTCAGTCTGGGAGTTCAGGACAGAAGTACCCTGTGGTGAAGGAGACTGCCTCATACTTCCCTGTAACTCACAAAGTTGTGGAGTTTTCATAAACTTGGTGTCTCCTTGGCAAACTGAACTATCTACCTGCTAATGGAAAAAACATTACCTTTACAGCGTCTGAGGAGATATTTAGTTTCTCTGCATAGGCTGAAAAGAACTGCTTTACCTCAGACACTGGCAAAAAAGTTTAAAGAGGAAAGGAGACTTAAGGGAGACAGAAGTCCTGCTAAAGCATTTCATCTACTTCATAGTAAAGGAGGCAGTGGGAGGTGTGGGAGGGGAGAAGGAGGGTTTGATCTAAAAAGCCTGAGAGCAACAGCACTTCTCTATATATCCTGCTTAGTTTGGCTTCTTGCTCTGTGTAATCTGTTCACTTTAACATTTTTTTTTTGTTGTTGTTAGAAAGAGAAGATAGTCAGCAATCTTCTGTGCGTAAAGATTTAGTTGCAAATCTTGTAGTTCTTCCTGGAACACAACTGTTGCAGCTCTGTTAACTTCTATAGAAATATTTCTATTTTACACCAGGGAAACTGAAAGAAATTAATCAAACCTTTGATTGCAGTAGAAATGAAAATAAGGAAGAAATAAACCAGCTTCATATTACATGGAAAATATTCAAGGAACCATAATAGTCAAAGTACTAATGGAATAGTTTAAAATCAGCTTCTCTGTCACACATCTCAGTAATATGTCACATACAGAGGCTTCTTGGTCCTGCTTGTCTAGTTTAGAATGCCTTTTTCAGATTATTATCTCCGAGTTCGATAGCTTTTCGTACGTCTAGCTTGTAATATTTTACACTGTCCACTTTTCTCAAGTGCTGAGTTAACTTTGAAGGAATATGGATGATCGTGTTTGTAACAAAAGAAAGGCTTAGGACCGGTCGAAGACAGCAGAGTGGATTTCTGCCGCCCTCTGGTGGACAGTCCTACTCACAGGTACAGAAAACGGAAAAAACGTGGACAGTTCAGCGTGTTTGACACAGCTGAGCAACATTTCAGGAAATGGACTGGGGCTAGTTCACAGCCAAATTACTTCCAAAAGATGACTTACACATAATTTTGATAATTTCTTTTTGAGACTTGTGAACCACAAAACTAGATCATATCAGGTTGTCTATTGTGTCATAGCAGGTAGGAATGAATGGGGGCATTGTGTCTGTGTTTACTATCTCAAGGTGCTTATGAAGTCTGGAAAGACGATATTAATGGTCAGATAAAGTGTATTCGTGGTCCAGTTACATACATACATACAGCTTTTTCTTCCAGATGGTGAGTTAATGAGGCAGGTACAAAAATTGTTCCTGGTTGAAAAATACAGAGGAACAGAAGTGAACAATAGCTTTCTTTTCTTTTCTTTTTTTTTTTTTTTTCTTTCATTGTTCACCCTCAAAGTTTTGTTTGATAGTACAAGCTGCTCAGTGTCTGCAGATTCTTTTTTTTTTAGGTATTTCATTACCAGCAGAAGAAGGCAGCATGTGTTTCTGATGGACTTAGAGCACAAAGCATGTCTTTTGGTCTACTGCTGGAGATCTTTCTCTACATTTAATAGGAAGGTAAAGTAGTCCTCATGATTTCCCCAACTTTCTTTCATGGAAACAATGCATTCTAGCAAGCACTTAAACAATGAAAATTGCTACTAAATCTAGAAGGTGAAGAAAATTTGACAATACATAAAACACCAACTGTAGAGGCTGTCTCTGTCCCTCAAAGCCCAGATGAGTAAACAGCTGTCTGATATCTGTATACTACGCAAAATTCACTTGTAAATGCCAACAGTATAAATTCTTTTATTTTTTGATTTGGCTGAAAAAGTAATTCAAACTACATGAATCCTTGTTCCTAAACTGAGACAAAGTCTCCCCTGAATTTAAAAAGTTCAGTTAATATATTTCTTATTTTGTCTTCATTTCTTTATTCCAACACAGTTTTAAAAAAAACTAGTAGCTAAAAACATCTGATACTAACCATTTCTGACTCAGTAAGGCTTGGAAGCTTTTTCAATAAATGATGTTGCTGTGATGACATCAGTCTGTGTTTGTTAGATTACAAATTGAAAGTTTGGATTTGCTTCAAGGAAGCACTCAAGTTTTTGGCTCCTTCTCCAGATATGCCTTTGGAGCAATATAGACCATGTTGACATGCAGTGCAATCTCATTTTTGTGTAATCTCTGCTGAACCATCTATCCCAACCCAAACACCTACTCAGCAAGTCATTTATGTTATTGTTGACAGTTTGTGTGCAGTGTAGCTTTTTACAAGCCTATTGTTTATATGGTCACTGAAAACAAGCTTGGGCCTCAAAGCCATTGACATGACTTGGTTGGAATGCTACTACTCCTCATGCACACATTCATGACAAGAAATGTCTCTTACAATTCTCTTGGGACTCTGTAATGAATCTTATTTCTATAAGCTATGCAAGTTCTTTGATTAATACTTCAGAAAACCTCTGCTGTATATTTTTTCTGGTTTCTCTCTCTTTTTTTTTTTTTTTAATAGGCATAGCAAATTGCCACCAAAGCTCACAACAATTACTCTCTATGTGAATAACAGTCATGTGACAGCAGTATCACTGTTAAGCATTACAGCGTTTAAAAGCCAAGTGACATGCTGTGGTGACAGAGAGATTGCTGAAGTGTGGCTGGTGTCTCCACTTCCTGATATATGGCAGAAGGGCAGAGAGGATAACAGCCATCAGGTGATGCAGCTGCCTGTCTCCAGACTGATCCTGGGAGACCGGCAGAAATTAAACACATCCTAACTTCTTATTTAATAGCAAGTTCCTCAAAAACTTTCAGGACAACAGCATCACTTTTGGGTTTAGGAATTCTGAGAACACTGTCTATGAAAGTTAAACAGTGCCAGGGAGTGTTGTGGACAACCTGAGCATCTTGAACTGCCAGGTTCTAGGCCAAGGCAACAATTAATTCCCAGAGAGCAGCAGGTGGTTAAGGGTAGGAACCATTCCTAATGGACCAATTTGATACATCCAGCTTTGTTTGGAGGATAAGCATGTTTAGTTTTATGGAAACAGTCAGACTCTGCCAGTTGGCATGGGGCTACAGAATGACTCCTGGCTGTGTTATTTAACAATATTGATGCTGACAAACGTATGTTGTGTTTGCTAGAGCTGCTTGAACTCAAATTCCACATGGCATCAATTTGAAAAAAGAAAATAAAACTATTCTTGCAAAGGCAAGGTTAAAATTCTGGTTACTAAATTAGAAAGAGTTACAAGGATCAATAAAATAAAAAGTCCTTAATTAAAAAGACAGTTTTATCTTTTGGCTGATTTTGTGGCTTACCCCCTTCCATAATATTAGTACATAATCATTGCTTGTCATATTCTCTTCAGATTAAATTACACTGCTTGCCTTCTGCACCTTTTCCAAGGCTGTTTCAGGACTTTAAAAATCATGTCATATGAGAAGCGTTCATGTTAATGTTATTTCAGGTTTAACATCCCTGGTTTGCATTTTGATGTTCCTTCAGATGGTATATTAAAGAAATACAGATGACAGACTTAGTAGTTTCTGCTGTCATTCTCTACTGTGTACTACAGAGCCGTACTGAAGACTGTCTGGTTAAAGTAGCGTAGCCTGCTCCTAAGCCAGCTGTTATAAACTATCTCTTGCAGCCTCCGTGCCCTATTGCTGTAGCTTCTCCTTCCACCTCTTCTTCTTGTCCATGCTCAGAGCTGAAAATCCCAGTTGATTCAGTTCTATTCACAGGTTGCCTGGATTTCCCCATTAGCTGATGGGTGTTGTTTTTACATCATTCATCTGTTAGCATATTGGTAAGGTCTTGACTTTCCATGAAGAAGAACAAATGGATGTCACCCTGCACCTTTTTATTCTGTGTGTGACAAGAACATGAGCAATGATGACAGAGTAATCTCTGAGCTGATACAGGCACATTTCCTTTGGACTAATGTCTAATTTTTCTGTCATATTTTCCTTTTGAGGTAAGTATGAGTCAGAGGAGGGAAAAATAACAGCACACTGAAGTTGTGTGGTGATAGCCTGATAGTTAAATAAAATTGGCAGAAGCAGGCCAGGTATCCTACAGCTAGCTTATCTGAATCTGTTGAATTCATAAGACTATAAAGTTAGAATGACAATTTCAAGGCTAATTATGTGATAGAGTATTCCAGGGTGTCATATCAAAATCCGTTTGTGTGGGGGTATGCCATACTACAGATGCCTGGATGTCTGTGATACAAAATTAGACCTCATTGTAAATGTAGATCATCTTACACTGCACCACAGGTTGGTCACTGTCAAGTGTTGTAGTGGAAATGCTAAGTCACGGCCTGAACCAGTGACTGAGCACCTGATGGGAAGGCAGGGCCAACCCAGGGGAGCTCAGGTGTATGCAGTGCACCTGAGTGACCAGAAGGGGTGGAGCCAGTATCCACCCCTTCTCAGACCTCATTTAAGGGTTGGCAGTGGAGGCAAAGATATCTTGGTGGAGATCCCTGCATATTTGAGGCCTTCTATGGGTAAGCAGATTTTTTTCCTTTGTTTCTGTGTCTATAGCTGCTGCATTTGAGCATGTCCTTGCTAGTTGTAGCCTAGGACTTTGCTACTCCACTATCATTTCTCCGTTTTATATCATGTTACAAGTGTAGTTTAGTCAACAGAGGACCAAAAAGGATGCAGAGGGTATCCATAAGAGACATAGAATTGATGAAACTGTTTTCTTCCCCTGGTAACTTTCAATTTATGAATTTATTAGAACTGTTTTCAACCACAGAGTTCTCAGGGACTAAGCCAAGAATTGTACAAACAGCCTCAGAGGAATGAAAGCTGGGTGGAGCTGTTGGTTTCAGTATTTGCTTTTGGTAGAAATTTTGAAGTGGTTTTTTTTTTTTTCCCTGCTTATGTGTGAGTAAGTGCTTAATGTTTCTAATGGTGGCTTTATGCTTGCTTTTGCTGCTCTTAGCTTCTGTGGTAAGCTTCCTGTTGAGGGAAACTTTAAGATAAATAGTGAATGAAAATCCTTTAGAGGGCGTTCTCTAAGGACCAGGTGTTAGGCCATGTGTAACAAGTCCCAGAACGCTTTGTTTTAAGTGTTCCACGATCTGTAATGTGCCAGGGATGTCTGAGAAGGGCTCTGTGCTTCTAGTCTTCATCTATTGTGTCATTACATTACACGCAGCTGCAAAATACTGAGGAATGCCTTTCTTTGCTCTCTATTCAATGTATTCTCTATACAAAAGGAAATCCTGGGGACATGGCTGCTGCTTTATTCAAAACACTCAGTCTCTCATGACAAAAATAGGGTGCACAGGATTTCCCAGTGAAAGTACTGCTAAATCTCCCACTCATTTCTCTTATGTACACAGCTGGACTACTATGGACTCTGTAGTAGCATAGGTGTCACAGATGTGGGAAATTCTGTCTCTTTCTTATCAGTAGAGTCATAGTTGATACAGGCATCAGAGGATCTTTTTTGTCATTAGAAGAGCTTGCAGTTTACCTTAAATTCAGAAGTGATGCCTACAAATTTTGGAACTTAAAACTTACCATCTTGAAATAAGTTACTGCTACAGCATATCGAAGATATGCTTGCTTCAGCAAGCTTAAAACTCAGACCTTAAACCCACAAATTTTGTGTGTCTATGGGGAAAGATTATTAGAGGGACTAAAACTATCATGGACCAAAGCCATCTTTGCTGGTTTACATCAACAAAAACATTAACATACACTGCCAAGAATCCCACAGACTATTCTAGAGAATAGCATAAAAGGTCTCTAATGCTGAGGAAAGAAGGCTGCAAAGTGGTCCTGAGACCAGGAACAGTGGGACTGTTCCAAATTGGATCAGTGACCATGTCTGAGCTTTGCACTGACCTGCAGTTCTTTTCCTTTCACTACCCTCCCCCCACTCAAAACTGAGTATTTCCCTGATCAGTCTAAGTTCTATAGTTCTTACAAGCCTGTGAGATGCCTCAGCAGTTTTTATGACCTCTGAAGCATTTAAGTATCAACCATCATTCCTACCCCTTGAATGAAAAATCCAGTGATATCTAAATAGAAGTATTATTCCTTATTTAACAGCAAATTTAAAAGAATCGCTGCTCCTGGTTGTGAGAAGGTGGTGTTATGAGTTTTTCTGTGCTTTGAAGAAGCACTGCTGCCAAAGAGAATACCATAAATTTTTAAACATAAAAAATAAGTCAAGGTATTAGAAAAACAAAACAAAAATAAACATAGGGAAAATTAAAAGGTGAGAGTTGTATCAATAAAAGGGTTTGGGAGACTTGGTATTTGGACCACAAAAGTGTGAAAGGGGGAATTATTATTTTTTTTCACACTAACATGTTTGAATGGAATTTAATTTTTTTTTCCTTTCAGTTTTACCTTTAACAAAAGATACATTAAAAAATTATGTTATACCTAAACTTTCATTTTATTGATGATATAAAGCAAAATATGTTGGTATGCTGAGAACAATTCTGAGTAGCTTGGTTTTTTGGGGAGTTTTCTTTGCTGATCTTCTTGTTGGATTTAGTGAATATAAACATATCCTGCTTCCTTTTTACCACAATAATTCACCAGATCCGTCACCAATTTCTTAGTAAACTGCCGATAGGTGGCAGAGTCGGCTAATCTATTGTTACACAGGGCTCTTCATTTGGAGAACTGTAACCTTAGAGAAAAACCGTGCTTCCGCCATGACTGGCTGTGTGATTGTGGTTACTGTCTATTTCATTATGTTACTGGAGGTTGAAATCCTAACATGCGTGCTAGGGTTTCAATTTTACAGTGGAGAACTAAGGAGAGAAATGTCCTCTCTCTACTTTATCTCTGAGGTTACCATCTGAACACTGTTGTGTTTTTCTGTTTGAAGGGGCAACAACCTGTTTTGCTTGTGATCCCAGGAATTCTGGCTTTAAGACACAGTGTTTCATGTCATTTATCTTAGTGGTAAAAAGGAGCTGGTTCGTTCATTTGAGTTATGAACTACCACTGAAAAAAAATATTTTAAAGGAGATCTTATTTCAGAGGCCTTGAAAACTTATTTTCTTTTTATATTTACTTAACTGTAACCTTCTAGGCTTGATGAAGTGCCAATTACACAGAGATTAAAGACATGATTTGGGTTGCAAGTTGATGCTATTTTCTCAAAACAAGAGCTGTTTCACTGAATATTAAACTGATATTTCTTAAAGCATTACTGAAAATTACAGTATACAGTAAGGTAGAGCCATGAAAAGGCAAGAGCCCAAATTATAATCTCACTAAAGAAATGGAAGGTTGAGCTATTCCAGTATCAAATATTATCAGAATCTGGAGCCTTGTCTTCTACTATGGGTTGAGGGCTAGAACCACGAAGGAAATAATGTGTTGTAAGAATAAGTTTCTGAGCACCTAATTAGGAGCATAGCAGTATAATGGAAATTAAATCAGAAACTATTTTCCTACTGAATCAAGTGATCCCCACTGGACCTGAAACAGGCAGCGTTATATCACCATGCACAGTAGCTACATGCCTGCCAGATATTTAAGATAGGATATCCATAAATATATATATATGGATATCCTATCTTAAATATTATATAATATAATATATATATATATTTTATATATAAAAATATAAAACTTACCGTGCAGAATCAACCTGAAAGCTGTATAAAGATTTCTCAGCTCTCTTGAGAGTCCTGTACCTTATCTTCCACTGTAAAGTATGATGTGGTGTAGTCAGGCTGCTCTTCTCTTTTACATATAGCTCAGCATTTACTGCAGCAGATGCTTAAAGCAAAATAAAGTAATGATATGGGCTTCAGGATGGAGGACCTGGGGATTTCACCTTGCTTATTCTTTGTGTTTTGTTCTCTCTTTTACTTCTTCGTATTGCATTAATAACTATTTTCATTCTGCCCTGTCACATAATTTTCTCAGGCGCTGTAAATTTGAGCTCTATCAGACAGTTCCCACCTAACCTGAAAAAGAACTCATCCTAGAAGATGGGAAAAAAGGATTTTAATTATTCTGCAGGTGTACTTGTATAACACAATGAGAAAACATAACATTCATTTTAAAAAAGTGTGCTCTGATAAAAAGAAATTGACAAAGATAACACCGCTCATGTTCAAATGCACTTGCTTTAGTATTTTTCTGGGTGGGTACAAAGCCATAGGCCATATCTGTAGTAATAAGTGAAACAACACTGTGAAATAGCCTGTCAACTATGTGGATATAGATACTTCTGTAATGTGAAAATCACTTTTCTCAAAATGAAAATAGGATGGAACACCAGAGGGCACTATGTAATAGTGATCTGTTTGCAAAGGCAAAGTGCAAATGGAGTTATCTGGGGTATTCGTTTTACATCCTTTCTTGGTGTCTCCAGGCTTCTGAGAGCAAGCTTGTCTACTTCCAGAGAGCAATAATATTAAATGGCCATTTTACATACAATTCAGCATTGCGATAATTAATGATGTATAGGATTACAGTCTAGAACCAATCCAGCAATATTTTTTCAGGCCAAATACTGGTAGCAATTGGTTCTTTCCTCTCAAGCGTCACTCGCATTGAAGTCCTAGAGACATTTAATCAGGAGTTGAAGGTCTAAGCCTTTCATCACTCTATACAGGCACTTGAGAAGCAAATAGTTCCTATTTGCAGCTCACTGTGAAATGATTAGATATAAACCTATTAGCAAAATAAGGGAGTTGACAGTGAGATTAAGAACATGATAAAGGCATATGCCGGAGCTGTGAGTTTTCAGTAATTTTTTTTTTTTGCATGTTGATCAGGAATACAGGACTTAAAATTAGTAGTTCTGGACAATGCGTGTAGATGCCTGATGGGAAACACTATGCCTTCTGTTTAGATGAATTCAGAGGGTAAAATGGCAGTCTGTAGGATGAGATGGCTGAAGAGAGATTAACTCAGTAGGAAATGCACTTCCTCTTTACAGGTCATAAGTCTTTTAGCAAAATAACAAGCACAAAACACACATACTGCTGACAACAGACATGACTGATATTGTGTTTATTATACAGCAGTTGTAAGATCAGACAGTTTGAACACAGCAAATATATATAAATGTTTTAATAACTGTTTCAGATGCATGTAGCAGGCAAATTAGATGTAGCCTACTTAAAGGAAATCAAATTAATTCACGTCTAATCATAACCTTGTAAATCAGATAAGTTTTAAATATTTGAGGAATTGAAATTTCTTGTAGGGGGACTTGAGGTGAACCAGACAATATTTGCATCTACTAAATGAGTAATTGCACACACAAACAAAGTTTTTCTATGCAGTAGCCTGTTTCATGTGGTCAGCTGATATTAACATGTAGATCCAACTTGGGGGCACCGGACTGATGCCTCTAAATTCTGTTGGGAAATTAGAGATGAGAACAAGTTTGAATGCGTAAGGACCAATGTAGATCACCCTATAAAACAAATTGGAAAAGAGATGGTGGGAAAAGATAAAACTTATTATTGTTTTAAATGAGCATTTCACAACAAAACAAAGCACAAGCCTCAAAATTCTTGTAGTTTTTGGGTTTGGCTGAAGTTGAAATAGAAGCAACAGAGCAGTGGAAAAAATTCTTTTTTTTTTCCTCCCTAGATTAAGTGAACTAAACTGAGCACAGATTTTTTTTTTTTTTTAAATGTCACACTGAGTGTCTTCAGTTGTGTCTTACAGGAAAAGAATCAGTGTGTTGGCTGCTTTTCTGACTTCAACCTCAGACGTTTTAGCATGCCTACTGTCCCTAAGCTGCACTGAGTTTTACCTGTTACCAAGCAGCTGCATGGATGCTATAGTCCAACTGTGTCACTGAAATGACATACGTCCTAATTAAACATATAGACTGTAATCTTCTTTAAAATAGTCTGTCTGTCTACATAAATTATTGATCTCCAAACATTAACGCTGTGGGCACCTTAAATAGCGTCCCTTAATCCATATAGTGAACTATCAGTGTTTAAAAAGGGATTACATTTTCAGTTCATGGAGGCATTAATAATGCCTTGCAGTTATATTATCTCATCTGTGGTTATTCAGTTGCAGAAAAATCCCCTTTTACATGGTACAGTTGGAGCCCAATTTACCACATTCCAATTAACTACCTCTTAGTTTTCATGTGGTTTGTTGCTTTTACCTGTGATGGTTTTTTTTGCATGTAGAGCCATGTGGTTAACCAAAGTTCAGGATCTTACAAGTTTAGAAAAAAACTGTAATTGTTTTTATGCACAAACAATTTATACATAACCATATTTCCCTAATCACAGTAAGAATGAAAAGCAGGTAGATTACTTTCTCAAAGTATGTAAGAAGCTGAATAATATTGAAAGTTCTACTGGAAGCCTCGTGCTGAAGATGCTCTTCTTTGCCTTCTCTCACAAGGATGCATTTGGTCCCCTCATCACTGTGAGCTCAAACTTGACCTTCCAGACTCTCAGTCCCTTAAGCTTTGATTCTGATCCAGACTGTTTTGGTTTACACTGAACTTTCCTGAGATTTATCAGGGTCTCTCTGCTAATGCTCTTTTACTTCACTTGAGTTGCACGACCATTGTGGATCCAAGACAAAGCTGAAGGCAGCTATGAATGTTGTTTAGCACAGCAATAGAAAAGTGTAAAGATGACTGCATTCAGTTTTTCTGTTATAAACTAGGCTTTAGTGAATAGGAAAAATAGGCATCCAGAAAAATACAGGAAGAGTGGATGTAGTTTAGAAGTGATTTCCTGGACAACTAGGATGATCCACTCTAAGTGCTGTGCTTTTGCAAAGATGTTTTACTATCTACTCTCTTCATCCTGTATGTTTCTATAAAATCAAGGGAAGTAGAAGATGATGTCTCATAGCATTTGCTTTCTTGCTTCTTGTTCTCAGAGTGGTTATAGTTGGTGTTGCAATTGTTCACACTTCTTCATTGCAAGATCCACCATCTCTCCTGGAAATATGAAATGGGTCTCCAAATGAATGGAGTGTGATTCATCACCCAGTTTTATTGCATGGTAAATACTCTCTGATGGAAGCAATGAGCAACTTCTCACTGTATTTTTTTCTTGTTGAAATTGCCAATTTAATTGTGTGCACTGTTTGCCCTTTTCTGACAGCTTCTATAAGAAACTGCAGTGATATTCTATATTCATAGAAAACCACAACAGTGAAAGTTTTCTGCACTGCAGGTTAGTTCATATTCTGGAATTCGGAGTCTGAAAACAAATCTCTACCTTTTGCACTCCTTGTTGCCCTCCACAATGCTTTTAAAGACTTCTTTCCATGTCAGATAAAATTCACCCATTTTTGTGAAATCCTGTTCTTAGCAAATTTCATACCCCACATCAGAGCTCTGAAGATTTAAGAGATGGTGAAACCTCATAATGGCCCTTTTCATAGGAGGCAAATTTCATCCAGTGTGGGATTTTTTACAGCAGAACTTTATTTCAATAACTGAACTTTCATACTGATAGAAAGTTACTGTTCCATTTCAGCTATTAACCAGCACCTGAACACATTTATGTAATTATTTTTTCAGACACTAAAAATCAAGTGAGTAGATTTTTTAGGTAACCATAGTATTGTATGTCTGTTATAACTTCAGGAGGCACTGTAGCATCACTGTCAGTGGTGTCCTTTTTCTTGTTCCAATCTGGAATCAAGCACCTGCTTGAGATTCAGGACTTCAAAGTAGTTCAGGTGCTCATTTCTGCCTTGAGCGAGAAATTATTTTATTTCTTCGTGAAAGAGTAGTTTCTATGGTCATATTGGTATTTTCAGTTCTTTTGAAGCTGAATTTCAGTGGGTACAGCATCACACCATATACTTATTTTGGTTTAGCCAAGTCAAGTACTTCAAAAATAACAGCATGATTTCTTCCTATGCTACTCATTACATATCTCTGTTTTCACAACTGCAGTGAATCTTAAAGAGAAATCTTCTCTCTGATAGATAGAATGACCAACATATGGCTTCACAGGTACTGACAGTGAGATGTACATGAGAGAGAAAAATTGCCTCCAGGTATGATAATAAAGTCTTTCTCTGAAAGTAAGGTAATGGGTTCATATTTACATAGGGAAAATCAGAGACAGAAACAAAATATTGAGAGATTCCATGCAAGAATCTGGCTCTCATGATTACAATTTTTCTACATTTTTTTTTTTTTAAATTTGTCCCATATCTTCATGTAAGCAAAGCCTTCTCCTTGCCCCATGGCAAGAATGTGGTTATTTCCATCATCAGTCACTTACTCTTTATTGTATGGAAATAAGAAATGATAAAAATTAAGTATTTGAGTGAAAATGTTTTTAAAATACTTACAAAATGTGCAAGCTTTAAGCTTTTTGAAGTACTGGGAGGTTCAGATTAGGTATTAAGAGATCCTGTTCTATTCAGTTCCCCTTCAGTGCTAACAACTTAAAAAGCCCCGATTCTGTCGTTCTTTCTGGTTCTTCCATTTATGTCATGTAGAATGTTTTTTTCATAGGAAGTAGTCTCCAATCATTCTTGTAGCTATTAAACAGCTACCAAATTTGGGCCTGAACTCCATTGTGTCTGTATTATACTCATTTATCAAGTAATGACCTCTTCTTGTTACCCAGATGAAGTTATAAAAAAACTTAAGTATGTTATCAAGAGACATAAAGCTCTTAAGTTTTCCTTTCAAGACCTGATTTCAGGCTTCTGTTATTTTTATCTTGTAGTGACTAAAATCATATCTATTGCTACATATTTTATAGTAGCACATAAAACAGAATCCCATCATCCCTCACTTCAGGAATTATGTTAATTGTGCCCTAGGAAAAAAGTTCTGGAAGTCAAATAAAGGAGGGAATTAACTTATTTTGCCTGCAAATGCATGTCAAATCCATTCACCTCTCCCACTGAAACCCAAAGAAAGCTTTTAATGCGTCTCTACATAATAAAACTACTTATTGTCATATTTTAATAATACAAAGCCCAGCTTATGTGGTCTATATGGCTGTGTTTTTAACATAATACTGTCTAATTTTTAATACATAAATCCTCAAATGTACCCATACAGGTGAGGGAAATACAAGTCCTGTTTGTGTCCAGGAGGCAAAGGCAGTGCATTGGAATGATTTTTCTGTAGTCACAGGAGATATTTCTTCAAAAGAAGGACCAGCAGACAGATTTCTCTATTCTCTAGCTAGTCTCCCTACCAAAAAATCACTTTCCCTCTGTGTACGTGTGACAGAAAACTTAAGATATAGCCTCTCATCACCCTGCTCAGCATGTCATAGCAAGTCACATGGTATTATATTCATATGAATATATTATAAAGAAAAAGGAAGACAGATAATGATTCCCTAGTTTTAGCTGCCCTTAATATCTTGGTATGCTAATGCTCTTCCAAGTCTTTCAGTTCAGGCATGACAGAGGGGGAAGGAATTCTTCCTAAGCTTTTTTTTTTTTTAGTTACTGGACATAAATACGTGTTTCTCCAACTGTTATTTTCAGGTGTTGTGGGGGCAGAGTGGCCTTCAGAAGCCAGTGTAACACCTGTGGAATGTCAAAGTCACAGGCATAAGAGATCATAAAATGTCATATGCATCAGAAAAATTAAAGTGTAGTGGACAGACAAAGATATGTGGTAGAAAGAACTAAGGTAGAAAAGAGAATAGAAGGAAGGAGATAAACAAAGTGTTGTTCTAACTCTTTGCCCTAGGTGATATTTTCTCTCCTGGTGACTATTGCTAGGCTGTCAAAATGCTAAGATATCTAGTGGCAAACCACATTAGTGTGGTTATCAATTATTCTGTTAGCTTTTGTGTCAATAGCTTATATATAGAGAATGCTCTGAAAATAATCTGAAGGCTTCTCCTGTTTATGGTCATTGTGGAAGTCAGCATAATGTTGGAAGTAACATGTCAGTCTGATAATTTCTTTTTTCTTTCTTTCCCTTTTTTCCCTTTTATTCTGTGATGGATGGGGTTAGGGTAGCTGATGCTATGGGGAACAACTCTTATCCCTGCCTCTGTGACAAGCATTCTGTGCAGTCTCATAAACCAAATTAATCAGAGGTAATCATGAGTAGTACTGTATTTGAATACACACACTTAAGAGTTATGTCCAAAGAAAAAGGTCTGAGTATTTGCAATAACCACTGGAACTGCTGAATGTAAGAAATGGTGCATAATACATAAAAAACTTAGTTCTTAGATACTTGATTTCAGACTTGGTGTCTGAAATTAGTTGTACTTTTGACCTCACTCTGTGCAAGTCTCTCACACCCCACAGGAAAGTTCTGAAGATACACTAAAGTTTGTGTAGTCTTAGAGTTATGAGAGCATAGGAAATCTTAAAATAACATACATAAAAGACACAGTGGGAAATAAAGACACCACTGAAATAGCTGTGAAGTAAATGAGAACTGCCTATCCCTTTCACAGGATGGAAGAAGTGCTGTGCAGTGGAAAATTAAAAATTATAATACATATATGAAAGGACACAACTAAGGTGTGTTTTCCCAACATTAAAATTTTTTACTTTTCAACTTTATGCTGTTCTTTTAATATAATCTTGCTCTTTGTTCCACAGTAAAATGACCTTTAGTTTCATTTGTATTATGAAGTGCATAATTGTCATACAGCAAAAGAATTTTAGTCATTCATACTAAATCATAGGCATTAATCACAGAAAGAAAAGTCCTAAGTGAATTATACAAATCATATCAAATAAGTGACAGTAAAACCCTTCCACAACAGTACTGTTCACTTCCTGTACAGCACACTGCATAGATAGTTTTCTTTATACTGTCGAACGAATGTGGTAATTTCCAAGGAACTATTTTTCAATCTCTTTCTTGCAAAACCAGGATCAGTTTTTTCCTGTTTTGTCTAGTAAGATATTAAGTCTTACTAGAGGCGCTGTGGTTTTTGCTGGAAGATTGAAATATGTGACTGACATGTGGTTTAATCTGTGGCATGGATGAGAGCATCAAAAACTTCACCTTAATTATCAAGGCAACCCTGGGATCTATACAGCCTAATGTACTGCTAGGAATTTGTTCAAAATGCTATGTAGTAAGCCAAAATTTTCTAAGGCTGTTTCTCAAACTAGACTACATGCTACAGGTAATTACCTTATACTGAACTTAGGACTTCAAGAGAATTCAAAGATATACATATCCAGCAACCAGGTCTTCAAGCATGAACGTTTAAGAAAGGGTATCATATTTCACATAGGGGAGGAGGATGGAAATACACATGCGAAGATGCACGCTCTCTATATCTGGCTTGCTTAGGTCACAGATCTCCCTATTAACCTCAAATATCAAAGCAGACCAGGTTCTGCTCCCTTCCCACCTACATCACCCTTCACAGATACCCAGTGCTTGCACCCCATGGCTCAGATCTGACAACTCACCACCTTAAACTCTGCCTAGCCCTCAGTGCCCCAGTGCTCCCAACCTCACATCCCAGAGCTGCTTCAGATCCCAAGCCTGCTGTGTCATGGGTTCCTGCCCTCCACAGAGCTGCAGGCTCTCTCCTCCTTTGTACGGAGATACAAAGGTGTGGCACAGTCTGTACCCAGCTATTAATTCTGTTTCTCTGTCTTGTCAGCTCACTTGAATGATGGCCTGTTTCATGAGAAATGATTCACAACTGATACTGAGTAGTGGTTTCTGCAGAAATCAGTTCAGGAGCATAAGCTGGCTCTGCCAGCACGGAAGTAGGGGGCAGCATGCCTTGGGAAAGCAGACTAGGATGAAGGCAACATCCTGCTCCACTGCCCCTGCATGGCATGCCCCTGCATGGCATATCCCTGGCCCCAGAACCATGTTGTGTTCCTACATGTCCTGAACTCTTCTGAGTTAAAGTGACTTTGCACCCATCTATAGCCCAACTGTTGCCTCAGCCTTTCCAGCCCCTGTGGGTGGTCAGTAGGTCTCTCAGTGCTCCTTGTGGTTTACGCTACAGTACAACAGCCAAACACAACTAAATTCATTCAAGCTAATGTCTGTCCTCAGAGCCCTAAGATTACTCAGATTCAAACAAGCCATTGAAAAGCAATAGAGAGTATTCAGGCTACAATACAAAACCAGTTTGAAAGCTGCTGAGAGTACCTGGGGTAGCTGAGTAACAACTGAGCAGAATTTGACTTCATGAGCAGACAGGAACCATTTCTATTTTATGCCTGGTCAGAAGTTGAAACAATAACTTGATGAGGTGATTGTCATTCTGCCACCTGCAACTCCCAAGTGCTGCAAAGCTCAGATTGGTGTCATGCTTTGGCCTTTCTTGCTGCCTTTCCATAGTCTCAGGTTTATAGTTACCATCATCAGGGTATTAAAGCTCTGCAGGCATCATTCTACATCTGTCTGCACCTGGCAAATCCTGCATTCTCCTCCTCAAATAAATCCTTCCGCTGAAATGTTGGTTTATGCATTCCATGCACTCAGAATTAACCTTACAGTCTTAAAAACGTCTTGACTCATGAAATAAACAAAGGAGAAATTAAAAATGAGAGGGAGGAAAACAGAGAACAATTAAACACGCTAAAATGAATCTTAGTTAATCTGGAATAAAAGGTGGAAATATATAATTCCTGTTCCCTTAGCTATCAAAAACTACATTTATTCCAGTGTTATTAGTGTACTCACTAAGTGATAGTCTTTCTCCTTATGAATTCTGTCTCCTGCAAACTAAGATTTGTCATACATTATTAATTCTACACGATTTGAGATTACTTCCATTTCACAACCATCTTTGTTTTAGAACTTTTTGTTCTCGAACCAAAATATAAATATAACATAGAAAGACACTGTCCCTAATTAAGTTTCACTTTTAAAAAAAAATATTTTCTAGGCTTTTATTTTATGTTATTTTCCAATTGAGTTTTAAATTTGGTTAATGTTGTAATCCTTCCATTGAGGATTGCAAAGGATTACGCATTGCTGCCTTTTAAAGCAGAAAGTACACAGACATCCATGAAGAGGAACTTTGCAGAAAACTGCATCCTTTAGATGAGGCAGACATCCTTAGAAAGATTCAGAGCAACTTGAGTGTTGTGAAAGAACTGAGAAATTCTGCACATAGATTATAGTAGACTGTACTAAAGAGTGCAAAAGATTACTATCTCAGTGCATAAGTGTGAGAATAATCATCAGTGGTTTTATTTATTTACTGAGAGAACCACATGGAGCTGTGTCAGGAGAGGATCAGGTTGGGGATTAGGCAAACGCTCTTCCCTGGAGGGATGGTTGGGCACTGGAACAGGCTCCCCAGGGCAGTGGTCACAGCACAAAGCTTCTGGAGTTCAAGGAGCATTTCAACAATGCTCTCAGACATGTGGTTTAATTTTAGGTAGTTCTTGTAGTCCTGTGTGGAGCCTGGAGTTGGGCTAAATTATTCTTGTGGGTCTCTTCCAACCTGGAATATTCTATGATTTTGTGATTCTTTTTGAAAGCTTTGGAAGAAGTTTTGTGTCAGTGAAGCACTCAGTCATTAGTGGAGGGCTTTCTTGGTCACAGACTGTGTTCATATTGGACTTCATTAAAAACCTTCATACAAAGGCTGAAGCGGTGTGGGTTTAAATGCTACTCTCCCTGTAATAGTAAATGCTTTGTGCTGCATCCAGCACTGATCACACACTTCCATATCCATTTTTTTCCCTAGTCTCCAACACCTCATCCCCACAATGGGCAACAGAATAAATATTATGAATGTTGGTGACCACGTAGTCTTTATGTGTAGTATGGAGAGGAATTCAGTTTTAGTCAGGACCATCAGAACTGCACCTCTTATTAATACCAGTTAAAAAAGGATCTTCATTCATAGGACTATCATACTTCTGTGCCCAAATACCAGGAACAAATAGAAGCATACAATCTGAAGTTGTATTTTGAAGTGTCCAAGCAGCTCACAAGACTAAGATATAATAAATACATGTGGACCAGGAATGGCCTATCCATTTTTCCTTTTCCTCACTGGGGGAGTGGCAACCACGGTTTCTTGGCACTCACTCAGCCCTCCTGCTTTGATATAATCAGGAGCTGGAAATGTACCGTGACTAAGTCTCTTTTATATCAATTTCAAACACTCTTGTCAACACCAGGATTCAATTTGCATTTTCAGTGCCAAGGGTCGATAGAATAACTCTATCCTCTGTGTGTTAAGTCAATCTCATGGATAAAGGAAAATACCTATTCAGCTTAATTTAGGTTACTAAGGGACAATTTTGAGATTTGCTACATAAATTAGAGTGAAAAATTACAGAACATGGGGGAAAATGTCTTTTTTGTTTGTTTTTGGAAGAAAGACCTGTTGTGTCAGTAACAGTCTGAGAAAGCCATTTTTACCTTTATACATGACTTAGCCTATTCTCAGCTTTTACAAAATGGGAATCCTATAGAAAGGCCCTACACACATCTCCGCTACCTCTCAAATGTGAGTGTTGTAGCTGTTGTAGGATGAAGGGTTTCAGAGGCATTGTGGACAAAGGAGAGGTCAGGAGATCAGATTGCAATGATGATCATGGAGGTATTTCCTCAGAAACATTAAGACAAACTGCAAGCATTTACAAAACTTTAATAAACCAAGTTGTCAGAGAGATAGGAACATTTCTTCACTGTATTATCTCCTAACCTCAACTCTGTCTTCAGTTTCACACTTTGCAAAGTTTGCCTCCCTCCACACCACTTGTCTTGCCCTCTTATGCTCTGCATGCCTTCTTGGCTTTCTCATCTTTGATATCTTTGCTCTTGACTTCTTTTATGCAGGAACGCTGGAGGAAGCACCACGTATCTGATAACATCCTATGCATATGTAGCTCTTTTATTTTCCTATTTTCTTTCTTACTCACTGTCAAACTATTTGCTGTTGTTTTTTGGGTAAGTTTTCTTTCTTCTGTTCATTCATTTCCCTCTGTCCAGGATTTTGACAATTTCTTTGAAGGCCAAACTGACACCTTCTAGAAAGACTTCTCTATCCTTAGTCATTTTTCCCTGCTCTCTATTGAGAGTGCATGAAATCCCTGTGATTTCTCTGTCATCTTTACATTTAATCAATGGCCTAATTTCACCAATCTTTCCCAAGTTTGTATTTCCTCAAGGAATATTTTTCCAGTATTTCTTATTTGCTGTCCTTACATTCAACGCTAAATTTAAAGAAGTCTTATCCTCTCTTGTGCTTCTTAAAGTATGTGTGCATCAAGCTTCCTTCTTCTGGTGGATGTTGCTGTTGTGTGGCATCAGGGTGTTATTGTACTTAATGCAGAGCAAGGAGGTAGGGATGTTAAGCATGTAACATTAAAGTAAGCCTGAAGGGATGTTCACTAACTGTCACTATGTGAGAGTGCACACTTATTCTGGAACCACTGCCTTACAATTTAGCATGCCTACACAGGTTAGGTGGGCGAGTTAAAAAGAAACAACTGGATTTTCCCAATGTGACAGTGTTGCTGTACCAAATAAGCCTATGAGGAGCAACTAAAGGAACTGGGGCTGTTTAGTTTGGGGAAGAGGAGGCTGAGGGCAGACCCTATTGCTCACTTTAAATACCTGAAGGGTGATTGCACTGAGAGCAGGGTTGGTCTCTTCTTACTGATGACAGGTGACAGGATGAGGGGAAATGGCCTTAAGTTGCGCCAGGAGAGGTTTAGGTTGGATATCAGGAAAAACTTCTTTACAGAAAGGGTTGTTAAGCACTGGAATAGGCTCCCCAGGGAGGTGGTTGAGTCACCATCCCTGAATATGTTTAAAAACTGTTTGGATGTGGTGCTCAGGGACATGATTTAACGGAGGGTTGTTGGGGTAGTATGGTTAGGTTGCGGTTGGACTTGATGATCTTGAAGGTCTTTTCCAACCTGAGCAATTCTATGATTCTGACCCTACTTAGAGCCCTATAAACTGTCTGGTCAGGCATTTGCTTCATATGCTGCAGATCTACCTAACCGCTGAGGGTGTACAGTACTGGCTAGTTGCATAGCAATGGGAAGTCCAAGGCTAGATTCACATCATCTCTTTATTGTGAGACTAAGACTGGATGATTAGGGCATGGTAGAGATGTCAGGCAGCAACCATACCTACTGAAGGGCAATAATTACCACTCCCTTCCACCACCAGAATAATTGAGCAACTAGCCTTCTATTCCATCAAACAAAATAATACAAATCACACGTTTCAACAGTTCATTCTCTTCTATTTCATGCTTTTTTTCTTCCACCTTCCCAGGGAGGTAATGAACTTCCTTTTCGAACAGTCTTTTTTTCTGCAAGAGTGGACATGAATAACAAGGAGAGTTGGGTATGAAATTAATTAGAATTTTGGCTAAATTCTTATGAAATTTTCTTTCATAAGAATAAGCAGAAGCATTGCTATGTACTTTTTGACGTAGTTTCCTGATCTTGCTCAAGTTTAACAGTGGAAATTGACACTGACTGCAAATGTTTTATAAGAGTTAAGAATCCACATGGCAAACATAATGTCTGCTCTGTTGTGTTTTAGCCAACTCTAGTCTGTTCATTTATGTTTACAAGCTGGCTCTACTGCTTGGTTCTGAACATCCCTGCATGAAAGCTATCATTATCTAATAACAATGGATTTCTTAATGGATTAAAAAAAGGAAAAGTGACGAGAGAAAGAAGAAAAGAAATGTCAACACTGAGTGACCTGAGGATGATCACAAGACCTTCACCTTTAATGCTTCTGGAATCATCTGTTTGGGCTATCTCTACCTGCTGCAGGGATATTTGCTATGGCACTTGGATTGTGATGCAGCCCCACATCCTCTCTGATAGAGACCAGCATCAGTAGGCAGGTGTACAATATTCTACTTATACTACATAGTCTCAGAGTGACTTGATCCTGGAAGCATGAGATTAACGTCCCTTCCAACATGCACCTTAATGTCGATTGTTTTGACTCTGGATATTCTTACAAATCCCTGTTTCCTATACACTTTAAAGTTTCTTGCTATTAGAAACAACACTGCTCTTTTTTCAAAGTATGAGCCTTGTCAGATCAAGACCAGCTCAAATTTAGTCTTAAATGCAGAGTCTGGGTTTCTGGAGGGTTACCCTTAGTTTAATTGTTCCAAGTGCTAGGGCTGAAGTATCTCAGAGGAAATTTTTCAGGTTTCCAGGAGTTGTGCATGGCTTTCTTGAGGATCGGTAGTTTTAAGACATGGAGAGTTTGTAGTACAACATGTATTTTTTGGATTTCTGTCAAGTATAGACCTCAGTGAAATTGCTAATTCAAACCTTCCTCAGATTTGTCAACCTTGCTGATGCAGCAGCTGTAGCTTGCTGGCTTGGTGCCGGTTCATAAACTGAACATCTTTTGCTGGATGATGTGAAATCGCGGATTCCTTAGTGCATCTCCTTAATCTCTCTTCCATATGTACTGTCCTCCTGGGTGATTTTACTGCCTACTCAATGTCCTCTCTAAAGTCTATGCTGCAATTTTACAATCTAACTCTTCAAATTCAGCCTCTTCCCCTGTGCAGGCTTTTCCTCTGTTCCACCCTCTCCACACTGCCCCCTCCTTCCGTCCATAGCCCCATAATTTCATTAAATAGAAATAAGGGAAATTCTTGTCTGTCCTCCAAACCCATTCTCCATGCCTTTTCATTCATCTCTATTGACGACTCTTCCATCTTCCCAGTCACTCAGATTGACAGATATGAAATTATTTTTCACTCCTCACTTTCTAATATCAGGTCCCCTCAAGTTCTCTCTTCTTTGCCTTTGTAGTCTTCTAAACTTGCCTCTTTCCTTTTCTTTTGTGTCACTCATCATTTTGCTCTCCTGGAATACTGCAGCCTCCTTTACTTTGCATTTTCTAGAAGCCTCTACACTGAAGCTGACCCAATAACCATCAGCTAAATTCATTTCTTCTCCCTTAGCTAAGCCGATGTTGTTTGTTTTGTTGTTTGTGGTTGCTTTTTTTTTCCCCAAATTCTGTCTCTTTTTCTCCCATTCTTTCTACATCCAGTTCAAAAGTATAGACAGAGATTTTGTTTATTTAGCACCTTCCCATCTCAGATCCTATTATGATTGCTTGCCCTTCCTACTCTTCTTTCTTTCTTTCTTCCTTCCCTCTTCAGATGCAATATTTGGATCATGCTTCTTCCAATGTGCTTGTTATCTATTTGTTTTATTTAAATCTTTGCTGGCATGCTGCATTTACTTCTTGTACATTTTCTCCTAAGGTACTTCTTACTGTTTCTTACTGCAACATTCCATGGTTCTCCACATAAAATGTCGCTGTGGAATTAGATCACTGTCATTTAAGATCAGTGCTTCATATGATTTCAGCTGTGTTTATCTCTGTCTTGTACTTTGTCTGTCTATATTTTATCTTCTTTCACTAAAGTGGGAGTTTTGCAGAGGAGAAAGTAAGTGAGCAATTGTCCGTTACGTAGTTAGTTTCCAGTCATAATCATTAGTGAGATGACAAGAAGAATCAATATTTCTCTTCACCATTCTGGGGAACCACAGGATCCTGGTACGTTTTCACACCCTGCATTGTAAACACTCCTCCAGATTTCTAAGTGTATCCTTTGTTGAAAATACAAGATTGGCAGTTACGTTTCTGAAAGGCTTGAGAGGATCATTTCTGAAATGTTCAGTAGTTTAAAAGTTGCTCATATTGTATTTACAAGATTTTTGTGGGGGAATGTCTTGCAGAAAAAAAAATACAGTGAGGGCTTAGTATTTGTCTCATTCAAATTTTATCTTCAGTAGCTGTTTCCTAAGAAAAATGTGAACGCTCTTTTCTTGAAAAAACATGTACTATCAGATATGTATATTTTATACTTGCTTGATTCATGGAAAATAGACAATACTGGATGTTTTCCACTCATCATCTTGCACTGCTACTCAAGAACCTTATCACTCTACTGACTTAGTTTAACAAAACTGTTGCAATTCAAGAAATTAAATTATATACACAGTAGTATAAGTTATTTCTACATAATTGTTGCAAATGTAACTGTTACTGTCAGCAACTACAGCCTTCATAGCTCAAATGAATTTAGGACTCATGCAATCTGTTTGCTTAAATTACAAAACTCTTAGTAGTTATAAGACTATTACTTTGGAACAGTCTTGTTAAATAGAACTTCTGTCTTTGTAGATGTTTTCACTAAGAGATTGCTCTTCAAGCCATTGTAACTCCCTTCAATCTAAAGATGAAACATTCTGGTCTGCGTTCTGAGCATATAGCTACATGATGCAACATATACAAACATACATATGTATTTATTTAAACATCAGTCTCTTCTGTAAATTGATGAATTTTGGTTGCAGTTCAGAAATCTTTCAAGATTGGCTTTTGAGATGGCTTTAAGAATAAGTATTTCCTGCATAGGTTTCAGCCCCTTTCATGGCTACATGGCACAAAGATAAGGGCTAAAATACTTAACATTTTAGTCACAATAGTCAGAGCTAAGAAAATCGAACTCTGTTTGAGTTATTGCCTGCTTTGCACTTCTAGTGTCTTTAGAAATTTACTTCCTTCTTTGGGGTCTGCAAAAGTGCTAGGTGAAGAACATGAAGTTAGTATTTTTCAGAAGTGATTTCTGAATATTCATATATAACATACATTCATGTTAGCTGACACTGTTCAACTCTCATGTATGACCCTCTCCTTCCTTGGAAGCATGAATACCTGTATATTTTTGCGTTCAGAAACAGCAAGGAAACACCAGGAAAAAAAACTTGTGTATAGCAGAGAAATTATGGAAAGACCCCGCACATGTCCTTCTTTTCAGATGCGTCAGTTCTACAGTATTTCATCTTTTGTCCCCGGCAGATAAAAATTTAACACCAAGTAAAATATATATGTTGTCATGGTAAAAGCAGCTATGTTACAGAGGAAAACAAATATCCATAATGACAGGGGATGAGATCAGTTGTGAAACAGTGGCTATAATGAAGAAATTTAACATAGATGTGTTTTCTTTTCTTATCAAATTACTGCACATTAGACTTCATGGTTCCACAAAGAAGCTATATAAAAATGGCAGAATTGCTTTTTGTCTTGTAAAAACATTTGCTCACAGAATGAACTCCTTGAAAACTAAATGTTTATGTTGCCACAGTTTAAACAAAAACATCTTTAAGGCAGTTGGCTTCAAAGATCAATCCTGTGTGTGGGAAAACTCTAGCAATGGGACCAGCTTCGCTGGGCAGTTCTGATTTATACATGATTTGTAAGGCAGATTTGCCAAGTTTATGTTCCCTGTACAGTGCCAAGGTCCAAAGCCTATTTTGGTGCCAGTCAGCCCAGCTTTGCTGTTTACAGACTTAATGAAAATGAGCCAGAGATGTGCCTCACAGAGTTCCTGGAATATCCACTCTGTACTTTACACTACTAATTCAAGTATTCCAATGAGAAATTTGCCAGACTGGTATACCTAAGACCTGGCTCTGACCATGATGGATTTTACTGCATATGCACGTTATATATCAGTGTTGACATGGGTGTGCCTATTTATGAACATAGGTTTATTTAAAGTAATTGGGTCTAGAGGGATGCAGGATATGTTTGCAGGAAAGATCATACTATTCATTAGAGTATACATCCAACTGTATGCCAAGAAAAGACAAATATGTAACTGCACAAGATTACATTACTGGCACCTACAAATAAGGTCCAAATCTAAAGCGATTCCCTGTTCATAGCCATTGTGCCATATGTACTGCTGTCTTTCTGACCTAGATCCATAAAATTTGCAGTTAATTTGCTGCGTCAATTCCACTTAAGGACAAGCTGCTATTGCCCTGGCTTGAAGGGCAAGTGGAATTCAAATATATATCAAGCGCAGAATGGAGACATATGCATCATGGCTGTGCTGCTGTGGGACTGCTGTCATATTCTTCTATAAAAAAAAGACATGATAATGTTACATGTGTATAATATTAAGAATTTGGTTTGGCAAGGCAGGCATGCATCAAGCATGAAGCTGTTAATCTGATTTTGTGGGTTGTTGATCGACACATTCTCAAGGGATTTTCCTCATAGAAGCTAGTCAGGATTCTTTTGATTAAATATATCTTTGCTGGAACATGTTGATTTCTTTAAACTGAAACTTTTCAGAAAAAAGGATCATTTTTGACAAAATTTTTGTAGTAAGGTGTCTGGGCTCCATTATGAAATTTCTGGTGATGTAAGGAGAGCACATTATGTCCTACACTACTGAGTGGTCTAGGATCTCAGATATTGGAGGTCAGGCTTGAGAAGCTTAGGAAAGAAACTTGGCATTGTCAAGCTCGTTTTTTTTTTTTTTTTTTTCCTGAGTTTCAAAGGAAAATAAATAAATAAATATATATATATACACACATATACATACACATATTTTTCAAGATATCCCATCTTCTTCACTGCACAAAATGAAATGCTGAAACTGTGTGTGTGTATTTTCGTAAGTATGCTGTATAAGCATATGTATTGGAATTCCTGTTTTCTAGTCATTGCTGTCACATGGTTAATGTATAGTTCTGGTAAAATATAAACTTTGAGGGTAGTATTTTCTGGCACTTACTGACTCTGTGAAGCCTTTGTGATCCACTTTGCATAGAGACTGTTTTCTGACAGACAAAGCTATTTTTCACAAATACCTAGACAGGAGCGTCGTGTGAAGACAGAAAACATCCAGATGTTAGCTGAGATCCCTATTTTCAGTTGGGATAACATAGTCTAGCCCTGACTTCATGTTTGCGAGCTGAAGTCCATGTAAATTCACAAGTATTTGACCCACCATTAGGAAAGTACCACAGAGTTTAATTCCAGATCCTTTGAACCAGTGTGGATATTCTCTTCAAACTGAGAAAATCCCTATTTGGCATGAAGCTGCATCTAGAAAAGCCCCATTTTCATTTTTTTCAGTTAAGGAAATCTTGCCCAGTTAATTTTCTGGGAGAATTATAATTCTGAGGCATTCAGTTAATGTTCTTTCAATTCCTTTGGGAATTAGTAGCAATCACTATGCAGATGTTAGCATGTAACTTTCCAACACGTAATTATGAAATATCATGTGCCTTTGACAAGGGCACATCTTACCAGTGACTGTTTTGGGAGCAGTTCGCATAGTCAAGGGAGAAGAAAGAGACTTTCTACCTGACAGGAAAGTTTCCCAGCTTTCTTGCCAACATTTAAATCTTATTATGCAAATCTCCCAAATGTCTGGCAATGTTGCTTACTGAACTCCTTATCTGATTTTGTTGTTGTTTTTAATGTCATATCTGATTTAAAAAGAATGAACACAGCTCAGCTGAATTTCAGTGTGAAGCATGTCATGTATCCAACCTAGGTAACTGCTCTTAAAAGCAGGTGCTGTAAAAATTCTGTTGATCCAGTCATAGTGTGACTTTCTAAAACATGGTACTAAATAGATTGGATCATCGCCTCCTGAAGACAGCGTTGTTAATTAAAATAGTGCATGAATGGGTTGGTGGTTGGACTAAAAGTTCTTAGTGGTCTTTCCAACCTTAATGATTCTATGATGCTACAAATTTTCTCTTTGTTCCCCAAAAACTATGCAAACAGCAGTCTTTTGATTCAGTAGCACACTTAGGAATTCAGTTGAATATCTAAGATGTCTTCTTTGAGTGACAGTCATATCCCATAGACTTCTCATAACTAGAGAAATGAAACAGTGCTGGGTTTTTTTGGTAAAGCACAAGATCAACTATTTGAAATTCTTAGTCCTCTTCTGAAATTGGTACTGATCTTTCAGAGTGACCGTAGGGAAGTTGTATCATTTATGCAATTCTTGAGTTTTCCTGCTTGTAAATAAGAGATAATTACATTTTCTTTTCTTTGCTCAGTCTTAAAATATTTTCCAATTAAGAATACTATATGGCTGCTATCTAGGGAGTAATGACCTCAGCTGAAATCTCGCTGCTAATTTCAGTTTGCATTTAATCAGGCCATTTAAAAGTATAAAATTATTAATCATTCCTGATATATTTTTTAAAAAATCCTTTCACTCTGAAGTGCATCAGGTTCCAAATGCTGTTTAGTCCTTTGGGGTTTACAGAACTTTGGATGATTTTTGCACATAGTTTTCCTATCATCTAAAATTCTTTGAAAATTCTTGCTGTTACAACTTCACATTAGCCAGAAGCTTCAAGATGACCCTGGAGCAAACTTGAAAATCTTCTGAAACTTAACAAGGGCCTTTGAGGTCAAGAGTCTATTTAGCAGATGAGGCTTGCGTGTGGTTTTGAATTGTATAGAAGAGTTTCCCACAGTTCCACTTTTAATGTCTCTTAAAAATAACTTTAATATTAGTGAAAGAAGGAGAGGCAGCTTAACAACATAACAAAAAGCCGGAAGAAAGTGAATAGTTTGTGATTCAAAACATGGCACTGCAGCTTTAAATAACATATCAAATTTTTGAAACCAAGCCAGGCTTCAATCATATTTGCAGATTTGGGTTTAAATAAACAGCACTGCAGTAGCAAATGGAACATTCTCACTTCGCTGTTTACATTTCAGGAAAGCCAGCTCTGGGGGCCAACCCTGTGGCAAGGAATAGTTTCAGATTCATTTTGTTCTTTCTTTACATTTGGGCACAGAGGTAAACTATGTGAATTCAGGCAAAAATTATGACCCGAAATTCAACATACACTGCTTGTCACGGTATATGACACAACTAGAGCATCTTTCCAAAGAACTACTGCTTAAATATGGTAATAATTTGCACGAAAATATATGAAAGGCTTTGGGAATGCTTTAGTATGCATCCCATTTTTCAGTTTTCCATTTTCTCCCTGACATCTTTGCTGCTTCCTTCTTACACAGCAGTCACATGCTAGGCACAATAAAAACTATTCCACTGTTGGAGGTCGATGTCTTGGGAGGGTTTGCTTAGGTCTGTGCCGTAGAACTGAAACATGCTTACACCTGTATTTGAAAAAACACAGTTAAAAATGTTGCCATTCAGGTATACAGTAGTGAATTAAAACTAAACAGCATGCTGATAGAAGCTGAGCCAAGGCCCTCAGCAAAAGAAGTCTCTCTCCACCACTGCAAAAATACTTGTGATTCTATCAGCTCTTGGCCAGAGATCTCTTTTTCCTAGTTGGTAGGATCGATTTCAACATTCTCTTAGCAAGCAACCTATCATTCATAACTGTGACCATATTTGGTGGTCTGCTGACCTTTTTCTAGACCAAGGTTGAGATCTGTAGTCATATACATCCTGAACAATGTACTGAGAGCAAGCTTGCTTAGCATGCATGTTTCCAGCACATATTTCAGCAGCACCACGGAGTCATAAATCTCTTTTATTTTTTTTTCAGTATAGCTAAGCAAGATTTGAAATATCCCTATTCTTTATGCTTTTGGAAAGCTACATCTTTTGCAAAATAAAATATAGGCTTTTTTTTTTTTTTTGTGGCAGCCAAAATTGCAGTCCTAGTTGCACCCTACTATGAAGGTGAATATATCAACGGCCATGACAGGCAAGGAAGCATCATTTAGACTACAGGTTTTAGAATACATGTTCATTAAATTATATTCAGTTTTGAACTATACTTGAGCTAGTTATTCTTATTCTTGATAATTTTCATATAAAGTCATAATTGTAAATGAGTGATAGCTGACTCTGTTGATGCCCACATGAATGTGCACAATCCATTATATTTCTAAGCAGACATTTCCTGACATCCTACATTTTCAAGGAATCTTATCTTTCAACAAGATTTGTAACAGGCAGTTCAAGTCAAACAGACACTCACATCTTAAAAATCCTTTCCCCTGACCTTGACAAATGCAATCTTGCCTAGTCAGACCCTGTCAGAATGCTGCTTTAACAACCATTTCCCAGCCTGTTGCTTTGATCAGGGTACCCCCTCCTTTCTGCATTCAATTGGCTCTTCATCTCCTCCACTAAACGAGTGTTACTTTACTTCCAAGACTCTTCATAGCTTTCTTCCACCTCTCTTTCATTCACAATCAAGAAATCAGCTTCCACCTCTGACTGACCTATGATATTTACTTCTACTGCTGCTTGTTGCATTTTCAAGAAAACACCCTTTTACTCTTGCTTTCAAGTAGTCCCTTATATCATAGTCTCTTACGAGTTCTCTTCTGAGTCCTTGTTTAAATCTTTTTTTCTCAAAAAAAAAAAATAAATAAATAAATCTGAAAAGGCTTTAATACTGATACACCAATGTTCTTTATGCATGCTCATAGTGTACGAGGTCTGCTCTGAGTGCAATGCCTCCTATTTTATGATGTTGGCCCAAGACATCAGAAGTTGGTGACATGGCAGTAGAGGCTGAACCTTCCCACGAATATCCTCTTACATTTTGTTGCTGTGTGACAGATGGCAGCAGAGGGGCATTTTGACAGAGTGGTATCTGACCCTGGAGTGTGGATGAAGAAAAAGGTGTGTGAATGAATTCACACAAAAAAAAATTGCATCCATTCATATTCATGGATGTTTGCTGAATATTTATGAAGACCAAGGAGTGGAAGTGAGCTCACAGTGGTGCATTTCAGCAATGGAGACAGCATCAGTGGTTCCTCTGCTGGTACAGCATACCGGCTCTTGTTCATTGCTGGCAAAAATGCGTGGTTAATTGGGTGTGTCTGATGAAAAATAATTTTTTGTAGATGAGTGAGCATTTGCTCGGTCAAATAGTGTTATTGTGCTCTTTTTATTTGTTGTAGGTTCCATGGATATGAAAAGAAGGCATTACTTTCAGAGCCTATATACGAACCAAAGTAATAAGGATGCTTTCCTGTCCTGATTATGTACAAATCATTACATCTTTCCATAACTGCTAGTTTTAAACTGTGTGTATTTGAAAAACCCTTTAAGCAGGCCACACCTTGCCTATGAAGTTGCCCTGATGTGACTGACTACATTGGTCCTACATGAAAAATTCATATGTATCCCCATCAAATTGATGATCTTATGTCAGCAAAATTATTGGCATGGACATCTTCATGCTTTTGAGTTTTTCTATGGCTTTCAGGAAGGCAGTTTAAGTACACCCACAATATACTTTTCCACTTAGCAAACACTGCAATTGTGCTGCATTTTCACTAAGGGGTTTTATGAACACAACCAGGAGAATAGAAATCCTACTGTACAGAGGAGAGCTGAAAAACAATCAATCAACCTCTACAGAAAACAGCTGAGAAGTGACTGTCTGGCTCCATTAACATCCGCAGGAATTTTGCCATTTTTGTAAGCAAAGCTAGAATTTCACAGATGTTAATGAAACATCATAAATGGGGGTTGTAAACTGAGAGCACTGGATAACATCCAGTTCTATAAATGCCATGAATCTGCACCCACATTCTTTTAGTGATGGTAAGTCAAAGTAAGAGATGATCTGAATTTGCTTTTCAGTGGCCTGCTATAGATTTTCCAAGGAGAACTTAACTCCTCGCAAACTGTAGTAAACAAATAAGAGAATCAAAATACTTTAATTTTAAAGAAAACTGTTAAGCTATAGAATTTCAAGGGATACACGAGATACATAAATCTAACTTGGCTACCTGTTTTAAACAAAAGAGTTTTGCTCAGACAGCTAAACTGAAAATCTGTGAGACTATTTAATATTATCTCAAATCTGGACAACCACATGCTGTTTCTGTGAGATGACCTGGCTATATGTTGGATAAACTAGAGAAGAGATATTTGGGTCTATGAAGTCTATTTAAAACCTGAACATAAAATAATTTGTGATTTCTCCTTCAAAACAGCGGAGAAATAATACAAGCTTTGTTGTATATTAACAGCATGGGATATTAGGCCCATTTGTCTGAGTTTTTTTAGTTAGTTTGCCTGGGGATGTTTTACTTCAGGAAAAAAGAGAAGGTAGTCATAGAAAATATGGGAGGAAAGACAGTAATCCTCACTAAAGCAACAATCCTTTCAATAATTTCTCTCTTAGCTGAAGTATTTTGATCTGTGCTTCATTTATCCCAGTTTTGCACATAAAGAAGAAATATGAGCTGGGATAGTGGGGGGGGAGGGGAATCACTGGAGTGAAAATAAAAATAGAATCTTTTGCAACTTTGTATGCTGACTTTTATTTTAGCAGGATGCCAGAAACAGAGGCTTCTGAAGACATTCCAGAAGAATGGCCTTTTAATTATCCTACTGTTGTATTGCTCACTTATGAATCTTTTTGAGAGAATTTTTGAGAGAATAAGTTCAAAAAGCTAAGAAAATGTATTTATAATCTCCCCCCCCAACTGTCTTCTCCCTTTTCCTTCTCTCAAGCATGTTCTTTCTTTCCCCATATTGGAATAATAAGCATTGATGTAATAACAAGAAGGCACATTGAATGGTTCACTGATGAGCTAGAGGCAGATTTCATCCAGCAGTAAGGAGTGCCTGTGGTGGAAAAGACAGTAACAGTGACCTTAAAGTAGGAGTAATACTATGTATGTTCAAGGTTGTTTTTTCTTTATTTTAGTGCAGATCCTCTCTGTGGCCTTGTGACACAGTTATTTCAGTAGGATTCAGTCACTTGTTCAGGCTCTCATGGTATTATCTCCAGTAGAGTTTCTGAATGTCCCGCAGCTCCACAGTGGGCTCTCTGGAGGCAGAGCAGTGTGTGCAGAGCAAGTACCACACAAGGACAAGGTAATGCCCTTCCAAACTTTGACAGTAAATCCAGTGTGCACCTGGCAGATTGCCTTGCACACCCATGCAGGTCAGCTGTACAGGACAAGTTTGCTGAGCCAATGCAGAAGGAGCAGAGAGAATTTCATATACCATGGAGCCTCCACCATGCTCAGCACATATCAGGAACATTTCACCTGCTCTGCATAACTGAGTTGCATGAGGGCAGAAGACTGACTGCTGGGTGTATTAAGGCACCGCAGACAAAGATGGAATTCAGGTTAATACACACACGCTTCCCATTTATTTGTGATGAAGGGCACAAAATACCATAGCTCTTCTGCTGGGGTTATTTTTACTACAGTTGCTAATGCTTGAGTTCTATAGACACATGCAGAGGCATTATGTTTGTGAACTGGTCTGTTGACAGCACGAGCCATTGCAAACAACACAAAACTCCTTTGGAATTTCCCTTCCATGGTTTGTGTGGTTATTCCAACAACCAGCAATTTAATTTTAAATATTACAACTGCTTCTGACAACCTCCTTACCTCAATTGAAATCACATCACAGACTGCTAGAATTAATTCAGAAAAAAAAACCCTACAGAAGGAAAAATATAAGAGCTATTCAGATTAATGAATTATCACACTTATTCTGCAAGTTACCTTTGTATTTTACATCCCTTCACACAGTAAAGTTTCAATAAAGTCTAATTCGAGTAACAACTACAAAAATTAAAAAGCATTTAAACCTAACATAGCAGCTTTCCACATTAGTAGAGAAGCTCCTATGCACTTCAAGATGAGCAGCAGTAAATATTAGGGTTTCCTCATATTAAGATAGTCTTTTTTGTTTTGTTTTTTACCATCAGCTGGAATGGAACCATGGGTTCTGTGTCTGTGTATACTGAATGGAAGTTTGTGCAGCTACGTATAAAATGCTAATTTATCAAAGAAATAAAGTATTCATTTACATTTAGCATATATACTGCTCGCATTCTTTTAGATTGAGCAAATGCCAACGTATTTTTTTTAATCAACATATAAAAAAACCCAGGAGATATATCTAAATGCTTCTGTATTAAACTTTGAGATGTTTCTATAGCCACTGATACGGACTCTATTGTAAGGAGAGAGATCCAGCACATTGTTGCTTTAATCTCTTTTGTTCAGTGAACTCTTTTGAACTTTAAATTCCTAATGACCTTACAAATATTTAAACACATTGACAGCACTTGCCTATATCCTCTCTTACGTGTCAGTATAATAAAGAAGAGAATAAGAAAAAACCCTTTCCCCTCCGTTTAACTGATCTTTAGAAAAGCTGACATTGTTTTCCTCCAACACTACAGATTTTCTCCTGTTTTGTTTTATGGTAGAAAAAAAAAGTCATTGTTTTCCTCTTTGCTTTCATAAGAACTGTTGTAATCAGTTAGTTAGTTCATCTCTGAAGCCAGGGAGGCTTTGCATGTAAGGTATTTATCAGCTTAGGACATACTTTTTCCAGCTAGCTTGCCAACAACTTTTATTCAAGTTCATCAGTGAAATAGGTCAAAAGGCAGTGAAAAACCTAACAGATCCAGACCGGGTTCTGTCCTTGCTTTACCTTATGGCCATGCCTCACAGATGGCACATAGGAAGGAAAGTTTAAGCATTTTTGACTGAAGTGAAAGTGTTGTCTTTGTTTAAAGAGGGATTTTTTTTATATATTTTTCAAGTGCTCTGGAGGTGAAAACAGATCTGAAACACAGCCTGCTTCATCGTGTAGTTCACATTGACTTTAGCTGGAGTTTTCTTCACATTTGTACCAGGAGCTTTAGCCTAGCATTATCTGGGTATTAAAAAGTTTGTAAGCTTTCAGGACACTCTTTTTCAGGGAGTCCTTTGCAAATCCTTGCCTTTAGTTTCAGTTTTTGCCTTTGAGGTGATTTCTTTAAAAGTTATCAGTCAATAAAGTTCCAGATAAAGGCTTTTTATGCAAGACTTTTTTTCTTCTTTCCTTTATGAAGTCTCTGTTGAACCCACTGTAAACACCTTTATATACCTTCCCAAGTCTTGAGACTTTATATAGTATCTTTTTCAGTATATATTTTATTGGCTAATTATGTCTGATAAATTTTAACAGAAGTTCTCTGCTTTTGCTTTAAAGGAATGTTCAAAGCACAGATAAGCTTGGAAAGTGGCTCAGGAAGTTTTTGTCAGTGCTAGAAAACTGGAAATAAAGATGCAGTTTCTTTCAAATAATCTTTCCATTAAAATAACTGTTAAAGCTAGTTCTAATTCTGTTTCATTTACTTCTTTGGATTATCTGGATACTGCTCACCACTATTATTACTGAACAACAACAGCAATAATCTCAGAAATCTACACAAATTCTTTAAAAATTACTTTTTATAAAATTCATTTCATTCTATATTCTTCTTTCGTAGATCTGTTTTTAACTGAATGCTGAGATGCCAAGGGGAAAAGCAAGAAAGAATGAAAAATTTCAGAAATAATTAATTTTTGTGAGATTTCCATTTCAGCGCCATGAAATCTTGGAGAAGCAACTAAATATTTGAAGGTTTAGCAAGACCAAATCTGACTGTTTCGCAATGTTTTCATTATGTCTAGCAAGTTCTCACTCTGACAAAGGAATGTAAAACAAATACATGCTATAAATATAAATACACTTTAGTCTCTTAGAGCTGCAACACAGCAAAACTAGGGCATTGCTAGTATTACCATGTCCTTGGATGATGATCTGGGGACACCTAAGAGCAGGTCCTCAGCACTTATGTGGTCATTGGCAACATGGAGACACCACTATATGGTGGAAGGACAAGAAACAATGCTCTGAAAGGAGATCAGAAAGAGATTCATATGGATATGAGGGGTAAACATTCACATCATGAAGATGGTCAAGAAGTGGAAGGAGTTGTCCAGAGAGGTTGTGCAGTCTGCATCCCTGGAGGTTTTCAAGACTTGATTTGCCATTGATAGCCCAACTGGCAAGACTGAGTAATCTGGTCTGACCTCAAAACTAACTGTGCTTTAACTAAGAGGTTGTACTATAGAACTTCTGAAGTCCTTTCTAGCCCAATTCAGCCTATGTTCCTACCAAGGCTGACCAGGAGGTGACTTAAGGGTTACATGGTCCTGTCTATCCCTATGCAAAATGTTGCAAATATAAAATGTGTTTGATTCTTTTCTTATGCCACAGAAACAGATTAGTAGTATGCTAGTTGATGAGCCTACTGGTACATTAGTATACAAGTCTATCATAACTTGGAATACAGTTAAAAACAAAAAATAGTGCCTCCTGGTGCCGTTTCCTTTAAGACTGCCCAGATGCTTCCTTCTTTTTTCACCTCACTGCCACTTCGTCCCTTCCAGCTACAGTCCTTTCCATTACTCTCTGCCCAGATTCCTTTCAAGAACAGAATTCCACTTTTAAATTCTATTTATTTACTTTCCTCTTATTTCAAATAATTGCAGCATTGTCTTTACTGCCATCAGTGTTCTCCCTTAGGGGAATTTTTCTAGCCTTAACTCTCATGCTACCTTCTTTCAAATAGCTCCAGGTTTAATGCAAAAAACCTGTTCATCAGCTTATGTTTCCATCTACATTTATTTCTATATGGTGTGTTTACAAAGGCTTATGTCTAGCCTTGCAGATTATAAAGTTGTGGGTTAGGACTCCATAAAATATTCTTAGTGTCACTTCTGCTTTGCCTAGAATGGCTCTCGACTCTCTGAAGTTCTAATGTGAAGATAATCACCTTGACCTATTCAATATGTTCATTGCTGAGACTTCTGACTATATTTTTTTGACCCTTTATACTTTTCCTGTCTTTCTCCATCCTATTTTTGCAGGAGCTGTGTAGTAGATGCTTTAGCAATGTGCAAGGACAGGGGCTTCTGCCCAACGCTTTGCACCAGAATAAAATAAGGAAAAACTATGAATGAAAGTGTCATTGAGATTTATTCCCTGAGCAAACTAGCAATTCCTATTCTTGCAACACCACCTATTTTTAGTTCCCACATTTTCCGACATCACATTTCTGCCAGATCTCTGTGAAAGCTGTCTGCTTTCTTCTGCTGTAAACTGGACAAACTAGACTTCAAAGCAGAGTTCAAATAACCCTGAGTAATTTTTTATTTGTTTTCATGGGTCAAGCTTGTCAGTGAACTTGAAGAAATGATAAACAGTCCCTGTCAAGCATCAAATTCCCCTTGGATCACCAGACCCTCTGTAATGCTATAATGGGATGGAAAGTGCCACGATAACAGCAGGGCAACAGTCTTTAGCTACAGCAAAAGAGAACGATCCCAAATCCAGCAACCACAGACACGAAGGAAAAGAGCTGCTTACCCTTGGAAGGCCTCAGGCAGACAGGGATCTTCAGCAAGAGATACCCTTGCCTCCACTGCCAACCCTTAAATGAGGTCTGTGAAAGGGTGTATCCTGGCTCCACCCCTTCTGGTCGCTCAGGTGCACTCCATGCACCTGTGCTCCCCTGGGTTGGCCCTGCCTTCCCACCAGATATTCAGTCACTGTTTCAAGCTGTGACTTAGCATTTCCACTACACCTTCCTTTTTGTCATTGAGACTCAGCACAAGCTGAGAGCTTCAGATGACATAAACCAATATGATGTCAGGACAATTTCGCCTCAGCTACAGAAATCTCATGGTTTTCAGATGGTACTGAAGAACCAAATTCCAAAATAACCTGTCAAAAACTATCAGGCTAGACTTTGCTTAAAAATCAGTCTCTGTGTAAACTGAAAATGCTGATGGGCTTCTAATACACTACAGCTATCCTAGAGGTTTTAAGATGAAATCTTCACCATCTCTCATGTCTCATGTTTCACTGCTAGAATTGTTGGTTTATCTACCTTGTTCAGGTTGTAGATATTTTATTCACTTAGTGAGTGGAAACATGATTTTCAGTTCTTCTTCATAGCCATAGATGACTGTGCACCTTGCATATGTGCAGGCCCTCAGAGAGCCAAGGTGGATACTCCTGCTGCTAGCCAGGCATCGGTGTGCAGAGATGTCCTGTCTGAGGAGGTGGGAGACACTGGTTGCCAGTACTACCTCCTATTACTTTCCAGCAAGTGTACCTAGCTCACATGCTACCTCTATTACAACCCATCTCTATCCTTCCCCTCTCCCCTATATGGAAGAAGCAGTTCACCTCTAACCAGACTCCAGCCCCTTAATCTGAGCAGCAAACTACAGCCCTGACTGTGTGATTTAGAAATCTTTCCTGCTTTTTCCACTATTTATTGTCCAGTAACAGTAGCAAATAGGGTTTTAAAGCAAAGTCTAGAATAGTCATCTTTCTTGCTTTCACATACAACACAGATAATATATTTTCACACCACAGTTACTATATTCAAAATATCTTTATGATTGCTCATATTTGTGAGTCCAGAGATATAAATGCACTGAAACTAAATACCTAGGAAAAAAAATTTTAACAAGCAGACAATTGGTCCCCTCCACCTGTATTTGACCTTAGTAGCTTCCCGTTTATATTTTCCATATGGTAAACACTTAAAACTCAACCTGCACTAATGAAAAAGCAGATTAGAAACACTATTTGACACCTGCATCATGGTAAGTTTATCTACGAGTATACAGTAGAAATGGGACGGGAGAAAAAGAAATCTCATGTATTTCCTGTAGAAGAAATCCCCTACTATTTGACTGCTTTGAATGGACAATTTTCACTTGGGATAAAGAAACTCCAATATTAAGTTTTTCTTAAATGATATTTACACCAAACACTGCAGTTAAAGAAGCTGGAGGAAAGAAAAATGAGACATGATGCTTATTACAAAAATGACTACTTCAGCACTGCAGAAAATGACCTGGGGGCCCTAACTCTTGAGCTCTGACACACTTTGCCCAGAGAAGCTGAGGAGTCTTGTTCCTTGGGAGATCATCAAAAGCCACCCAGATGTGGGCGTGAGCAACCTTCTCTGGGCTTCTACTTGAACAGGGCCTTCAGGAGTCTCCTGCAACCTCAACCATTCTGTGGTTCTGTAATTACTATCAACAACTGTACTAAATTAAAGTACATGAATGCTGTATTCAGAAGGTGTTTTGGCTAAGGAATGACTTAAAAGCTCGGGTGTTGAATAAACATGCAATATCTTTGATATATCTACTATATAGAATGTAATCAAAACAAGAATTGTCCCTTCAGTGACAGAAAAGCAATCTTTTCTGGCTTGTCTTCTTCACTTACTCTGTACTCTGCCATCAAAAACAGATGCATTTTGCATCTGTCGCGGGAAGATGACTAAAAATAAAATTCTAATAGATTTATCAAAGGAAAAAGGACCTTGATTAATTCTCTGAAATCTGTTCAGTGCTTTCTGTCCATGCATATCCATAAATCTACCTGGTGTATTGACAGCCAAATGTTTTCTGACCTGTACCAAACAATGTCAAATAAATTATAACTCCTTTGATGCGCTACTTTACCAAAACTGAAGCCAGATGTTTCACAGGTGATCTGACAGAATGCCATTACTTCCCAATTACCATAAATAAAAGGCATAGCTGTCACAGAGAGTGTGCAATGATATATCATTCCCACATTCCTGAATACTTAACCCTTCCTGAGCAGTCACAGATTGAATATCTGAATGCTGTTCCTGGCTTTAGTAATTAGAAATAAGGATCTTAACATTGTTACTTCTCACTTTTGTCAATATTTGTGTTTTAAAATAAAGTACCTGGAGAGACTCCAGTCTTTTCAGAAGCTACAGCTGTCAAAAATGCACAGGTAGACAAACCTCTAGCAGCGTTATGAAGCTATGCTGAATGTGAAATTTTGCCTCGTATTAGGATTAGCAAAGATAAGCAGGTAAAATCTAAAATTGTATGGCCGTGGTTGCAACAGTGATGATCCAGCAACCCTTCTTACTACAGTTTTTCCTACTTCAATGTATTAGTGAGTTAAAAAAAAGAAAAAAAAGCTCTAAGAGTTTGCACTTCGTATTGCTCTCTGTGACATAGCTAGGTTCCACAAATATTTTCTAAAGATATAGTTTAGCTTCAGGTATGGGTTTTCCACATTAGCATTATTTATCAGTTTGTAATTGGTGGAATTTATAATTCCACCAAGGAAAAGAAAAAGGTATCAAAGTTCCCAAGGCCAACAAAGTACCTTCCATATTTATAATTTTTGCATTGGACATCAGTAGAACTGCACCTACTCTGAGGACAGGAAGTTAAATAGTAACTGATCCTACAACTGCCAAGAAAGATTCCCATCTAAAGTTCTGTTTGCCTACCAAAGTCTTACATGGGTGATGAGGCTGGGCATACCTTCATTTTCATCAGATACATCTAAGAAAACAATGCCTTCCTACATACTAACTCTAAAAAGAGTCACCTGAGGAAAGCTAAACTTTACATCTCCTAGCAACATAATCCAACCCTAGGGTACTGGCTTCCTACTCTGACAGGAACTGGCATGCCATTCTTCTCCCTAGAAACACAAAAGGCATGAACTTCAACAGCTGCCCTTGAAAAAAATACCCTCTAAGACTATGAAATAACTGTATCCACTACCCTTATACTCCATTAAAAAAAAAAAAAAAGCTAAATCATTCAGCCACAGGAAAGGATTCTGCCTGCATCCACCTCCCATGCAACCCATTAAGCACAGAAGACAATTCACACACAGACAGAAGTATTCTGTTACCTGTAACAGGCAACAACAGCAAAATCCCTAATTTCAGTCCAACTGCTGTATTGCTTCATGAACACCTGCAGCTTTTCAGTCACCAGAGGGGGACAAAGAACCATAATGCTGAAGACCTGGTTTGCTTTAATTTCCCTAAATCCACAGAACTTTCTCTTTACAGTCTTGCCCTTGTCAAATTCTGGCTCATATTACTGCTCCAAAACAGTGTATCTCTTATCTTTTCTAGATTTGTAAATCCTTTTTTAAAAAAAAAAAAAAACAAAAAACAAAAACTGCTGCACATTTCAGAGCTATATATTAATATTCAGGAACACACAAAGACAACAAAATTAAATCTTTAGAAAGAATAAGAGCTTGAGGATCCCTCATATTTCTCCCCAAAACAAAACAACGCTTGTGATTATTTTGTCTTTCTAGATGGAAATATTGCTATCTAGTTGGTCACTCAACTCACATAAGGCTTCTTGGTATAGTCACTAATGTTTCTTGAAAATTCCAGTTGTTGCCAAGAAAAGACATCTTGATTCTGTATGCTAGCATCATAAGGCAGAGTGCACAATAGTTCATTAATGTCTCCTTGCAGAGTTTAAAGAAAAATAAACCATTACTAAAGAACCCTACTGATTCTGAAAAATACACAAGAGAAGATCCTCATGCAGAAGAATATGAATTGCATGTATTCATTTAATTTACGCCTCGCAATTCTAACAGCCCCTGGGAGCACTGCTTTGATGGAAACTTACAGCTGCACCCTGCATTGAGGGATGTGCTCTAATTACCCACCAGTGAGGGAAGATAACAACCACAACATGGAACAGTGCTTAGCAGTTAAACTAGCTTCCCCTCTCCTCCATTTTTTTTTTCTTGGAAAATATACATGATCCAGTTTTCCTCTCATTCTCATGCCATCTTTTACCAGGGAATAAAGCATACAGAGAACAAATGCTGAGCTGCTAGAAATCAGAGTAGATAACTCAGTCCAATTGAGCAACCACGTTTTCCTTTTCTTTGTTAGCACAAAAGGACAAGGACAGCAACCTGCAACTTCTTATAGGAAAGGCTATGGAAAATGCTTCTCACATAAAAATAAATTAAAAAATGAAATACTTTTTTTTTTTTTAATTTTGTAGATTAAAGCTTGTGACCATCTTCTTATATATCATGTGCTCATTACTTGAGAACAATAACTCCCAAGCTGTCTCTCTCTCAATATACATTTATCAGAAGGAAGAACAGTATGAATATCATGCCCCATGCTTTCTTCAGACATATATCACTGCTACTACATAGCCTGGTATTTAGGATAATGCATCATGAATTTCTTGTTTTCTCTTATTTGTCATTACCTAAAGTATATGTACTAATCCTAGATATTTTTCAGACTCTCAAAAGATGCAACTTCATGCCTGACGAGTTCATAAAATATACTAGATATTTTCATTTATTTTAAATTTAAACCAGAAACCTGGCTTCAGTGGATATTTCAGCTGTTTTTTTAAATCTCTCCAAGCTTGTGACATTTGTAACTGTTCAAATGTTAACCCAAACCATTCACCCATTCACCTTGGTAACAGCATGCTTTTGGTTTTTATGTACTGGGCTGGACATCAAAGACATGTTTTTATTGCTGTGATTTTACTACAAAAGCCTGGATTCATAACAGACCCCATTCAGCAACAGCTGAATTGTATAGACAGTTCTTCTTTGGGATAAAAACAGGTGAAATGTGATCAACCACTTGCTAAATTGAAATCTTCCCTCCATCTTTGCTCTCCTCCACTCAAATTCCAGCTGAGTTTGCAAACTCCCTGGAAATAAATGCTTTATTTGTTGTGTGCATCTTACCAGAGGAAGCCTTAGTCTTTTATGTTCCTGTAGGGAGGCCAACACATATGTATCAACACTGAACTGTATCTTCCCAGTGGAGATACTCAGGAGTTCAATAGCTATCTTACCCAAAAGAAACACAGCTAATGATGAATGCCTTGAACAATTTTTCTTTCTTTAAATGAAAGAATTGGATACCTTTAGCACCAGTGAAGTCCTCTTTCCCTGAAATCCAACCGTGTAAGATCTCTACACTCACACGTTTAAGTGTTTGTACTAGTCGTACTACCTTAATAGGACTCAATATATCACCTGATTTACATAGTGAGTTCAGAAAACACTTGTTTTAATAGAGCTCTAGATGACCAGGCAAAGCTGAAGCTGGGACAAAGTTTTGGCAAAAGATACCTAAACAACCTGTTAAGAAACAGAATTCACTGCTATTTTCATTTCATCCAACTTCATTTAAGAACCCACTTTTATTAACAAGTCAGAGTACCAGATGTTGATAACATCTTCTGAAACCAGTTGTTTTTTTTTTTTTTTAAATGGTGAAGATTGTTTCTATCGCATTTCTGAGAAAAAAGAATGAACAGGATACCGTCAAATGAGAGTTTAATAGTAATTTTTATATGGTATCTGCCATTCCAGAGCAATATACAAATGATACTCATAAAAGTTACTCTGCTCATCTCTCCAATGTCTGTCTCTCAGCTGGAAGTTGTGATCTGTTCATGAATTGGCAAAGACCAGGAGAGAGATCAGCAGGAAAAATTAGCCAAAAATTCATATAATTAGAATACAAAATCTCTTATGGAAACAAACAAAAATTAAACCGCTATGGGATAGTAAAACTCCCCACATGACAGAGGGCTTTGGTTCTGTCAAAGAAAACTTTGGTAATACTGAAAGTTTCTTATGACTTAATTATCACCCTCTGAAAGATGAAAGAATAGATTTAGGTAGGCTATGAAAGTAAATTGCCAAAGAATATCCATAAGCCAAATATACGCTATGCCTTCCAGGTTAAAGACAGGACATTCATATAGTCAAGAACGCTGGCCATTAGCATAGGAATTGCTTTTACTTGCATACATTTTCTCTGTAGTTAAAGAAAAATAAACCATTACCAAAGAACCCTACTGATCCTGAAAAGTACATGAGAGAAGATCCTCATGCAGAAGAATGTGAATTGCATGTATTCATTTAATTTATGCCTCACAATTCTAACAGCCCCTGGGAGGAGTTGAAACTCAGATGACTACCCAATTAAATATACATTAAAAAAAAAGCGTACATCAAAAAAAGTGCCTGCTCTGCAGCCTGTGAAAGAAATTCACAGAAATACCTCTTCTAGAATTTGAGGCTACTGTTTGGTTATATTAAAAGAAAAAGGAGGGCTATGCAAACTATGTTCTTCTTACACTCCATGTTATGGGAGATGCAGACTTACAGCATGGACATCCAAATCCTTCTAGAGTATGGCAAACCATTGACAAGGTGTGCTTTATATCTCCCTTCTTGGTTTTCCACCTCTCAGCTGAATCACTGCCTATTCTGGATGATTAAAACATTTTTGTCTGAAGGTATACAAAGCGCCCAGTCATCTCAACTGCATTACAGTTTGATGAAAGATTATTACAATCCCCAAAAGACACTAGCAAGCATCTATATCTAAAAAGTTTAACTACAATATTCCTTTAATTTTGTTTCAAACCTGACTTTTTCCCCTTTCACCCAGAAGTAACTTTCCCAACACAGAACTTTCCCACTAGCAACCAGGCTCTGGGAAAGTATTTGAGAAAGAGAGGTGATAAGGGAAGAATGATTTGAGAATAAAATGCCTGCAGCAGAGAGAAACGTTACTGTGCTCCGATGTGTACACTAGCTTGGGCTTTGAAGCAAACTCATTAGAGCAGGTTGACAGTCCAAGTGACAAGTGAGAGAACTCCCCACAGGAACACTTCTCATGGTTAGAAATAGGGCAGCAGGTTAACCCATTACTGAAGGATTAACTGTTCATCAGTTATGTGCTGACATGTCTGAAAAACATTTGGCCCCTCTAAGATCCACTTTAATTCTGCCAGCCCTTTGTAACCCTGAACAACACCTAAGATTTCTGTCCTCTGAGCTCTTCAGACAGACGACAGATGGTTTGAGAAGCACCGTGGCACTATATTTCCTTATGGAATTTACTGTGAGTATTGGTAGAACATCAACCTGAAAATCAAGCTTTCTCTCAGTTTGAAAAATACCTCAGTCTTGTCTGTTACAGTGAAATCTGCTCAAAGATATCAATTCTGAAAATAAAATTGTCAGAGTCATCATGAACTAATGCACTTGAGGAAGAATTCAACTAGTTGCATCATGAAAAAAAAGAAAGAATATCAAATTTTCTCTGATCTAGAGCGATAGCAAAGTCAATGGAGATTAAAGATCACATTCCTCTTCATCCATGCCATGAAGAAAAAAGGCAAACAGGAAAGGGGTACTACAGTAGACTGCTTTGACCAGTTCAGAATTGCTAATACTGGAGATCATTTTCTCTTATTGTACTTTCTTTCTCTAGTTTTATTTAATCAGAATGCTTGCCTTTTGCTTTTTGGTTTTAGTTTTCTTCTTTGGTTGACTAGTTGTTTGGTTGGTTTGGGGCTTTTTTTGTTTGTTTGTTTTGTAGACTTCTTTTTAAAGGTAAAACATGAGATAAAATATAAAAAATACAAATGAAATTATGACCTTTGCCAAAAGTTAACTCCTATTGAAGACTACAGAACAGCCACTCTCTGTGAAACCCACAGGCTACTAGTTCTTATTTGTGAGGAGCTGAAATTTTTATAGATCTGTGCCAAAGAAAAAAAATCTGAAGGAGATCAGACCAAAATTCAACATGGCTGAAAAATTTTTCCATTACACTGGCTTTTTAATCATACATCTAAAACTCCCTTTCCCCCTATGTTTTGAAAAATTCTCTTGCCTCCTTCATAGAGATAGACTGCAAATATGAAAAACATGGTAACCAGTGATCTTGCTCAGAACTGATAGCTTCAGCTGTTTTTTTAACCAACACACTTTGAAGAATTCTCCTTTCTGTTTATTGTTATCAGACAGCTAAAAGTTTTAGTACAAGACAAGTAGTTGAGACTCATCCTGTTGCTGCATTAGGAGTGTGAACAAGGTTTCCCAGCAAGATTACACCTGCCAGTTATGGTCCACAGCAGTGTAGATATGTTTTTTTTCCAGTGGAAAACTGATTTTCTACTTAAAGTAAAAATAAAATATGCAAATAACAGAAGTAATAACAGCAATAATAAAAACAAACAACAGAAGGATTATGTGTTGAAAATGTTCTGTGAGTCATGTAAATAACACAGATGCGCTGCTGTCTAACAATGTGGCCAGTTCAAGCAGAGATAAACTTTATCTGAACTCACACTTGCTAATAAGTGATATTTACAACAGATAGATTTAATACAAAAAGGAAAGTCTTTCTTTTTGTTATTATTACTGGGATTCCTGAAAATGATTACAAGCCAAAAGATTTTCTGTTTCTTGGGATATTTGATTAGAAACATGAATGTTTGTAGGTATTTTCTTCTAATGTAATCTTCAGATTCTCAGTGCATTAATTCACCAGTTCAACTAAAATGCGCACACATTCTTATTTCAGTACTATGATTTTTAGAACATGGACCAGGTTTTTTTGAAAGGGTGAAAATCATTTTCCACAATGCTTCTGCTCATCTCAGTATGCAAGACTCTTTTTATAAGAAACCTATCACACAGTAGTTTCCAAATATTCTCTCCTACAGTAACTGCCTAACTAAAGTAACTAAAGAAACTGGAGCAATGATCAACCATTAAAAATATACATTCCTGCATCAGAAAAACCTGCTTTATTTTATTTATTTATATATTTATTTATTATATTTATTATATATTAGCAAAGGCTCCATTGTTTTATTGATGACAGAGAGCAGTATGTCTAAGTATACATATATGAATTTAATGTTAGGACCCAGATTTAAAGCCATTTCCATCCCTAGAGTTGTTTCATTTGATCTGTATAATGGCAATGATTTCCTTCACAGTGATAGAAAGTAAACAGAAGCAATGTTACCCATTGCTTTCGGCTAATTTCCACATACTACACATCATCATATCAGAGCACTGAAAAATAAGTCTCACATTGTTGCTACAGTTTCAAATAAACACTTGGATAGCAAATAGAATATTTGTTTTTCTTAAATATTCCTGATCAACACAATATTTATTCTTCCTAAAACACTAGTACTTGCACAGCAATGTCATTATTTTAATGAAAAGGCCCTTCAATAGGCTGGAGTAGTAATGACTTGAGAAGGGTACTATAAAACTAGTTCAGAAACAGGGATATGGATCCATGCTTGTGTGAGAAACCTAGGTCTGTGGTGATTATCATTAGTACCTCTATAAGCAAAATATATGCACAGTTTATGTCTCATCTTCCAAAAAAAAAAAAAAAAAGCAGACATTAACCATGATTAAGAGGCAGGGGAAAATAGAAGTATATGAAAGTTCATGAAAGGGAAATGTTTTTCCCTCAGTAAATTTATCATTAGAATGCCCCGGTACGTAAAACAAAAGACTAAGATTCAAATCCAGATTCAGTGAGTAAACACAAACAACGAAGCAATTATTAAAGATAGCAAGTAATTTCAAAAGGGATAAAAGTGTCTGGGTTGTTGGGTTTTTTTTGTAGTTTTGAGCTCTCATCTTCCTGCCTTTAGTCAGTGCCCAAGCATCTTTAACTACCTGTATTAAGATAGCTTCCTCACAATTTTCATTATGGTATCTCTACCTAATGTTACTTATATTTCTGATTTAGGCAACTAGGACTTGCTGACAGCAGAAACAGCTCTACCTCTGCTGTGAGCTTGAAGGTGCTGATAGGATTTGGGCTTCCTCTCTTCCTTCTGCTTGGCCATCTTCAACAGATAAACAACTCTTATTCTTTCCTGCTAACAAATGGTATGTTCTTTCTTCTCCATCAGGTTCACTAGTACAGAGACTTTTAAGCAACTTATAAAGGTTGAAGGAATTACTTACACGAGTGCCATATCTGTTATTCTTCCTGTAAGGAGTTTTCCTGTGAGTAACATATGGTTTATCTGACATATTCTTATTCGAAAAGAAGACGGAGCCTCTGGCACTTTTAAAGGGTGGAAATTTCACTGGATTCCTGTAGCACTGCGATGAGATATAGACCAAATTTTGAAATTATGTGATCAATGCTACAAATTTCAGATTTATGTGATCTTGTGCTACTCTGAACACTATATTATATGTATTAAAGCAAATAAAGAGGGGAGGTCTCGGGTTTGGCTCTGTTTTAGGTGCAAAATACATTGCTTTTTCAGATTTACTTATTTTTAATACTATGTGGTTTTTGTATTCCTCCTACACACTCTATGCTTTTAAAGAGCTTGTTGCCACATCATCTTTATCCAGGTCTCAGATTATCCCCTGTCTTTGTTATTTCTGCATAGAATATTGATTCTCTTTATTACCCTTCTTGCTCATTCACCCTCACAAACTCCACACTACACTGGCTATGTCAAGTTGTATAGAATGATCTACTGGTTCAGGTTTGTTTTGTTCACTCTTCCCTGCTCCCTTATATACATTGAGAACTTTTTGTTTTCTTTGCAGCGGGCCCTAAAAATGGCTATACACTATAGGCTTCTTCTTAACCTCGTTTTGCTGATACTTTCTAAAAGATATTTCAAAATTCAGTTTGCATCTTAACTCCAAAAATATACATCTACATATTAAGTTTCTTAGAAATAAGCTATACATGCCCAGGCCAGTGTTCACTTAAGTCTTTTCCATCTCCTTCAGTATTTTGTTAGTAGGAAGAAAATAAACATAGATAATTTATCTTAAAGTGATCTGCTGTAATTCATCAATATAGTATTTTCTGGAATGCCTCAGTCATGAAAATCATAAACTTCCATACACTAAACAACACCAAATGCTAGCCCTGGAACTCTAAAGAATCATGGAAACAGTTCTACAGTACATTTCCCATTATTGATCCATACGAATTTTCGTGCTCCCAATTTTGCATAATTCTCAAGTTGAAACAAACCTAAAGCATGCAATGTGAAACTCAGCCAAACATTCTGCTTTCCATAATTCCACCTCAAAGCCATACATTGCCCTGACTTCTCTCAAAGCAGTGCTCACAGAAGATGTGTAAGCATTGACCAACCCCATACTGCATTCCAAGTTTGTAGTATGTATTTGGTTTCACTAGAAGCCTTTTGCATAACTTTGGTTTTATAAATTAAAATGATTTACATAATCTTCAGAAAGGTTTGAATAGGGAAAAAATAAAACAAACTCCACTGTCAATATGTCCTCTACTTCACTCCAAGTCTTTGACTCCTCAACTCACCCTGGCACCATAGATCAATTTGTACATTGGGAATAGCTTTTGAGAAATCTACAGTTAATCTGTCAGGTTTTTTCCACCAGATATCACACACCTTCTCCAGAAGGAATGAGCTTCCAATACTATTCACATAATTACTCACCTCAGAAGTAATTCTGTGTACTCCTATAATTACAGTGCTGAGACCACAGCTGCCCAGGTATTCACACAGAAAACATTTGTTGACAGGGTATCTTCCTAGTGGACTGAGGGTTAAGGTCACCCTTAGAAACTCTACCACTCAAACCATATGGATAGTTAGAGAGCAGACTCACTTTCTATTTCAGAGATTTATAACTGAGAGGTCATTAAAGAGGCTGTTCCTTTCCTGCAGTTTTAGCTAAGCTGCTTAACGGCTTGCAGCTGTACCGGCAAGTACCCTAAAGAGCTGGGAGCTACTTAGGCTATCTTGGCTATATCTGTACTTTGCAACACTTACAAAACACATTAAAGAAGATGATTTTCTCTGATGTGTACTAGGAACAGTGAGACTATTGATTAAGGAACTCTAGTTACCCACATTTACCAGTATCTCTACATTTACGAGAGCAAAGAGGTTTGTTTGATCTCCTAGTGGCTTTAACTGATATTTCATTTTGCAGTAGAGAAAAGGTCTTATATAAAGCTAAAACTAGCCTGAGAGGCTGCTTAAGAAGCTACCATATTTCAATGATTAGTTATAACCTTTCATGAAACTGTAGAGCTAGACTATGATGGTTTATTAAAGTGAATTTGAGATTACGGTTTACAGATTTAATTATGTGGACAGCTGTGCTAATTTTATTCCTAGGAAAGGTGAGTACAAACAATTGCTGTTTGTGAACTTTGTATTAGAATGTCTAAGGCTCTAAATACAACTTTAAGAAAGTGACTGCTGGCATTTGAAGAAGGAGGAGATAGTGTGCTGAAGCAGGAAGACCAGTGATGCTATAGGCAGCATTGTGAAACTCAGTTCTGGCACTGGGTGTTTGTGGAACTTTGAATGATTTCAGGAGCTTCTGCCACTTGAAAAGGATGATTTTAGCAGTCCTCACCCAGAAGTGGGATTATGGGTCTTGCTAGAAGGTCTTAATTATCTGTCCTTTATAGCTGCTTTGTATTTACTGTCACATTATTCAGCTGGGCTTTGCTGCAGTTCTCCCTTCCATAGAGTTCTTCTGGTGGAAAAGTGATGCTGTCATGTCTGAGTGAAATTCATCCCAGTGTTTTGCTATTGATAGGTGGTGTCACAGGAGTGTGAAGTGGAGCTAGATATGACCCTTACACATCTCTTCAGAACTGAAGAGGTGTTTGGGGCTAGATATGTCTAGCTGTCTATTAGCTTTGCAGTATTTATTTGAGACAGAGTTTATGACTCAAGGTTTTCAAACGAATTTTAGAAGAGGAAATTTGACTAAGACAAATAAGCAAATGTATTTAAAATTCCCAGAGTGAAGGTATTAAGGAAAAAAAAATTGCTGAGAAGGAAGTCTTTCTCACAGCTGTGCATTCTCACGTCAGGTGAATTCACACTCTGGTTTGACTTTAAGTGACCATAAAACATCCTTAACATAAACAGTGTATTTAACAAAGATAGAAGTGGCCTCATTAGAAGTGCAGTAGTTTCTCACACCTCTTGTCATCTCAGAGAATGACTGCTAACTCTGCAGTAGACGTGCTGCAGACACATTTCAACTCTGATGTCATCAGTAACAGCACCAAGAGCTTCACTGTTCTATGGCACTCCTAATTTGCCAGGGCTTGTAAGATAGGGAAATAAACATGTTCCAGCAATTATGTATTATTCTCATGTAAAGAAAATCTTATTGTACTTTGCTGCCAGGATTCTGTGGAAAGTGGGGTTTTTTTTTGTTGTTGTTGTTTTTTATTCTCTTGCCAACTGTTAGGCTTTCCTTGAGAGTTTTAGAGGCAGTGACACTATGACTGTGTAGCTAAGAATTTACCTTAGAAGATTTAGCACTTATTTTGCAATTTTCCTCTAAGAAATGACTTTTCAGTGGTTTGCACAAAACTGCAGATCAAGCTATGTTCTCTTCTGTTCTCAGACCAACTCTGCATGCACACTGTGACTAAAGACTTTCAGATTTTTTGCTGCTCTATTATATAGACATAGTACCTTCATATGTAAATTTACAGTGTATTTCAATGCTTCTTGTCAGTTCTCAGCTGGTTACTTCAAAATGTTTTTGCTGAAGAAGACTTCCTTCCTTGGTCTTCAGAGCTCTGGTTGTTCAAAGGCTTTTTCAGCCACCATCCTCTTTTCTACTTGTGTCAGGATCAGGCATCTTGTGACCTTTTTCCAAGTTGTTCCTCAATAAACATTAGCCTACCTGGCTCAAACTGTTGAATTCCTTGCTGCTTTTTCTTATTCTGCTGTGTTAGACTTGCGAACACTTCCAGTACTCTTAAATTTACGCTACAACAAAACATGGAGTTTCCTTTTAGTATTTTTTGTTTTGTTTTCTATAAACTGCAGACCTTTCAAAGGATTAGAATGAAATGAGGAAGAGAAGAAAACCTCTGAAAACAAATATACTTCAGTCTTTTACACTTGGTATTTAACAACTGAAGTTATAAAGGTGAGAGAACAAACAAAACTCTCAGAACTTGACAAAAAATGCAACTGATTTGGGATCAACTTTCAACATTTCAATCATTTTTAATCTCGAGGTAAAAACAACCTGAATCTCCTGACTTCAACCTGCACACCCTGTGCACCCAAGCCATGTTTTTCTAAAGGGTCCCAGTTCTTCAGAGGTGTATTTCAGCAGGTCAGAACTTAGTTGATCTGTTGATAGCTTTCTAGTAAGCATACTGTCTGAAGTTGCCGTACACTTTGTCTTGCGCGCCACAGAATATCTCACTTTATTTTTAAAAGACAACACAGAGTGGAAAAGCAGTGTCTACTGGAGTTGGCCTTAGTCCAATTGAATTACAGTTAATAACAATTCTTATGCATGATGAATGCTTCCTTAGCCATGAGTGTTCCTTATGCTTGTTCAAGAGTGCAGTTTCATGGCAGTGGGAAGAGTTAATCTCAAGCACTTCTTGGTTAGCAAAGAACAGGCGAGAAATGAGGTGCCTGTACCAGAAGCAGCCCTCTGCCCTGAGACACTAATTCCTCCTGACTCACTGGTGGAAGAAGAGAAGGGCAAATGGGAATTGGAAGTGTCAGAAAGAGGAGAGAGGCCATGGGGTTGGGAAGGTGTCTGAGGAGTGGCAACCCTCCCTGGGGAGTGGCTGGCCTGACTTTGTAAGATGCTAAGCCCCAGGCTTTTTGAGTCTGAAAGTTAGTTTATTGTACTTGTAACCAAATAAAACAAAACAAATGCTGCAGGAGCTGACTTGCCTCTTCTTTTACTACTGGCTTTCTACTTGGCAAAAGATCTCACCTGCAAGTGTTGATGGTGCCCTGGAGAGGTCATAGAGTGTGGTTTGGATGCTGCAATACCAAAATCCACTCTGTGTGTACAAGAGAGTCCCAAATTTACCCTGTTGTAGGACTCAGCCAGGAGGGTCCCTCACTATCTGAGGATGAACAAATGCTTAAAAAGCAGCCCAGCTTCAACAGCAAGGAAACAAAGTTCACTGATGATTTGAAGCTGGCTTTTTATTTCAGCTGTCACTGTTCTCTCATTTTCTGCAACTCCAGTCCCTACTGGCTAGAAATAAAAATAAACTTCTTTAGCTCTGGAAAAATTGATGGCATTCCTGTAGAATGCAGATTGGTTGAAAGAAGCACTATCAATTTCAAGAAATAAACAGGAAAGTATTATTAAGAGAAAAATAATCTCTAAGAGAAACAGATTTAATGATTAACAGCTCTACTTTACCACAGGCAGAATTCCTGTGGTGATATATGGAAACCCTCTGGGATTCTCAATTTTTAGTAGATAATCCATTTTGAATGTTAGAATACTGCTTTATCCTCTTCGCATCACCTTCTGAACTACTCAGGCATTTTATTAATTGACCTCAAGAATAACTCTGGCCAAGATTGTCTGACATACATGGCTGCCTGACTCCCAACAATAAAATAAAAATTGAGGTTCTGTTTTAAGTTTATATTTTGTTTTAAATTTGTCCTGGAGGCCTTACTTTCAAATATAAATGAAGAAAAAAAAAAGAGAGAATTCGTATCTGTATATCGTGAGCATTCCATTATGCTCAATTGTGATATTACACATTGTATTGTGTATTTGCTTGGTTGCATAATTACCATTTTTTCACACTGCGTTCAGCACACAGGAAGGGAAGTTAAAACTAGACACTTTAAATAGTATGAATTGTTATTGATTAAAGAAGGGGATTTTTTTAATAATCAAAGGAAAACTACTTATTTGCTTCCAAACCTACCTTCTAGAAATAAGATGCATAAAACAGACAGACTTAAGCACTGGTAGCCATTAAAAAGCTTTACTCCTTGGTACTTCTTGGCATAACTCTCTTAAATTCCCTTAACAAAAATGAAAGGTTAAGAAGCTTCAGTTATAAGTAACTTGTATAAGCACATAATCTTTCACAGGACACAGGCTATAAAATTGTTGTCAGTACTTATGAAAGACTCTACCTTCCAAAATAAGTTATCAAGTTTCTAGAACCTACCAGGAAGAGAAAAAATTGTGCTATTCCCTCCTTTTCTAGAACAGTGAGGTAAAACACAGTCGATTAAGCTGATTATTTAAAGCCAGAGTAAAATCAAGGCAAGTAACTTCTGTGTATTTTTGTAGGCAACATATGCATAAGTGTAGTCATTTACACTCCTAACACAAATATGGACCCAAGCTGGGCCAGGTGCAACACCAAGTAGAAGAGAGATAGTCTCTCAGTGAATTTGAGAAAGGAAGGAGAGAAAGAAAGAATGAAGGAAAAACTCAATAACCTTTACATTTTTGGTTCATAACTTGGGTGAAGAAGTCATCCATACTGCTTAAATCTGCACCCGGTTTTCAGATTTACCACCAACTTACTTATTTATTTCCTTTTCACTCTTCAAAATCTATCTTCCAGAAAGCATGCAAATAAACATGATGACACCACAGCACATGGAGCCCAGCTGAGGATTTGTTTCCACCACTGTAGGTCATGACTGAACAGGACTGGTCAGGCAGTAGGACAGATGCCATATAGAATTGGTCAGGATCACTAAGCCACACAACATCCATTATTCTGCAACCTATTATTACCATCTGTTTTCCATCTTGCAGATGATAAACAAAACATAACATGAAAAACGTAGGCTGGATGGTATTATTGCTAAACCTTTGTCACATTTAGGCTGTCAGAGTTCACATCTTTGCCTGCAGCATTTTGGATGACTGCCTTCTAAACTACCATTAAAACACTTCTTATGACCTTGCTTCCTATTTGTTTTTGTTTTTCTTCTGAACTCACTGTAGGAATGGACTACTACTACACAGAAAAGCAGAAGTAAGTGTGAGACTGTAAAGACTGTAATGTACACAGTAGAACAAGTATATATGATCAAGATGTGACCTTGAAGAGGTTTCATAAAGCTTCCAATTTATACTTTACTCTGATGGCTGGAGACTGTTTAGTAAATCTAATATCTAATTGATGGCTGATGGGAAAAATCAAGGATTTTCAGCAAATAAACAGCTTTCTATGTATGTACTTATCACATGTAAGTACTGCATGAAAGGCCCAGTGATCTCAAGGAATGATCCAATGAGTGTGATGGGCTGACCCATACTCTTCAAGACTGATCTAGAACCAAGGCATTTAGCCTGGAATTCTGCAGTAGATCTGATATTAAAGGGGAAGAGAGAAGAGGATCTATTTGATTTGTCTCTAATCTCATACACCAGAGTTCAGAGACATAGAGGAGCTCTGTGCTTGTTTGGGAGAGACCTTACCTGTATGAATTCCTAAAAGAACAAGAAAATCCTGTCAGACCAAACTGCAACTAATTTAGTACTGCCTGGGAGAAGGTTTTAGAATGTGAGAAGCAGGGAGGTTACAAAGGAAATTCATTTTCTTGATTTAGTGATAATGAAGTATGCTTTACTACAGACAAGAAGCTGGACATGAGCCAGCAGTGTGCGCTTGCAGCCCAGAAAGCCAACTATATCCTGGACTGAATTAAAAAAGGGGTTGCCAGCAGGAGGAGGGAGGTGATTGTCCCCCTCTACTCAGCTCTTGTGAGGCCCCATCTGGAGTACTGCGTCCAGGCCAGGGGCCCCCAACACAAGAAGGACTCAGAGCTCTTGGCATGAGTCCAGAGGAGGATCGCCAAGATGATCAGAGGGCTGGAGAACCCTTCCTGTGAAGAAAGGTTGAGGGAACTGGGCTTGTTTAGCTTGAAGAAGAGAAGGCTCCGGGGAGATCTCATTGTGGCCTTCCAGTACTTGAAGGGAGCATATAAACAGGAAGGGGAATGGCTGTTTATGAGGGTGGATAATGATAGGACAAGGGGGAATGGTCTTAAACTAAGACAGGAGAGGGTTAGGTGAGATATTAGGAGGAAGTTTTTCACACAGAGGGTGGTGACACACTGGAACAGGTTGTCCAAGGAGGTTGTGGATGCCCCATCCCTGGATGCATTCAAGGCCAGGCTGGATGTGGCTCTGGGCAGCCTGGTCTAGTGGTTGGCGAACGTGCCCATGGCAGGGGGGTTGAAACTGGATGATCATTATGGTTCTTTTCAGCCTGGGCCATTCTATGATTCTATGATTCTATGATTCTATGATTCTATGACACTGTCTTCTTGACTTCCTGTCAATTTCAGGGTGATCTCTCCTACTCAGAAGGTGAGGCAGACTGTGATCAGCGCTGTCTTCACAATATAGCAGCTCTCACAGCATTCCCCATCTTTCTTTTTTGCCCATTCATTCTTTGTCTTCTCTGATGTTTTGCAGATTTATGCTTTCTGACACAAACCAAGTGCTCATGCTTCAAATGTCTTGCATAGAGAGCTGCATCTTGATTGATTGCACAAGGCACTGCAGAGGTAGTAGTCTCATCATGTGAAGCTGTGGACTACTCCAGGTTCAACTGCTCTGCCTTGAACAGGTTACTGCCCTCAGCTCCAGATGTGACTGCTCAAAAATCCTTTCCATAGATTTCTGCTGTGATCTACCTTGTGAGCTGCTCATGTGAGCACTCTCTGATATGTCTAAGTAGAAAAAGCCAGCACAACTTTCAGTTTTTCATATGTCTGTATAAACACATCATCTTTTGGCTACAACAGACTAGGAGAAACTGATGTGACAATATGCTTGAAGTTGGTTGGTTTTCAAGGCACAAGGATAAGTAAAGAGGGGTAGATGAATTAGTCTGCTGGCACAGTCAGTACTGAGACAATCCTTGTGCTCTGTGATTTAATACCAATTTTCCCTGTTTTCTTAAACTAACCTTTCAAGTTTTCATGGACAAAGGTCCAGGACCCCACTGCCTGGGTCATATAATTAGAGTTGCATTTCTGCACACTCTTGTATGTTGAGTAATGTAATGGCTGCATGCTTGGTATGAAAAGCCCTCAGCATGCAGCTGCATATGTATGGTTTCTAACAAGACATGTCTGAGCCTCCTACTTTCTTTGTTAAACAACACAATTGTACCCAGCAGCTACATGGTATGACATGCTCTTTTCCGTCCCATGAACCTGCATGTCATGGTAAACCCAAGCTGCTGTACCACGATTTGATCCATAGTCCTGCTCATCCCAGAGCACACAAGAGGCTATGGCTCAGAAGTTAGTGTTTAAAGTGGCAGAACTGAGAAGACAACGTGTGCTGTTTCCTCAGAGAATGAATGTTGATAAGCCAACCTGCAGATCCTAAGGTGATTGAATTCTTCATGAAAGAAAACTATCAGTGGTCTCTGGGTTGGTGCTTCATGAACCATCAAAATTTTAGATACATTGAGATAAATTTAAAACAACCACAAGCAATATATTTGATTACCAGTGCCAGTGGCACTTGAATGTTCTTTTAAAGTACTGAGTGAAACTCTGTTAAATGTGCACTGTGATCTGGCCAAAATACAGATTTTGAGAAAAAACTATTAGATGTCTTTTGAAAAGTAAAAGTTGGATATAAAAAAAGTTTCTTCTTCCAGACAGAGAACGGAGCTACTAATTCAGAACAAATATTCTCAGAGAAACAGGAAAAATGACTTCATGAAATTCTGATCTGGGCTTGAATCTTCAATGGCTTGAGCATTCAAATCAGTGATCTTTGTTATGGAGGTGCTAATATATTCTAGAACTCCATCTAATTGTAACAGTATATCAGAATTACTTGTGTGATAAGAACTTGATTCATCAGCTTTTGATAGCAGACTAAATATTTTATTTCATTAGGCTAGGCTCAGAAAAAATCAGACACGAGGTTCCTCCTATGGCCTATTTTCTGGTCACCATAAAACTACATCTTAATTTATTTATTTTTCTCTTTCTTTCAGGTTAGAACTAGTTACTGGACATATTGTGGTTTAAAAAATCAACAAGGTATTATTCCGCATTACTGAATTTGTTGAACTCTTTAATGTACACCGAGAAACTACATCTCAAAGAGAAAATATGTTTGTCTTTAACTCAGAAGTTCAAAGTATGTAGAGGGATTTTAAACTTCTATACGCCCTGTCAAATGCTAAATCAAATGGAATAACCTTATAAATACATACTTTACAATTTTCAACATCTTTCTTATCTCTGTCAGGATAAAGCCATAAAGCAAACAAAAGTTGCTTTCTCATCAGAGACACTTTCTAGTTTGAAGAGTTTCAAATCTGAATTCTTCTAAACACCTGTCTCCATCCTCCTGTAATTATTTATACCTTGAAGGTAAAAACCCGGTGGTTGAAATTTTCTGAACAAACAACAAAATATTAGAGCTGCAAATCCTCTTGAAAGATCTTATTATGTTTAAGACAGAAATATATGTTTGTGCCCATTTCTACATTCCACTTATGCATATATCCATATATGCAGAAAACAATAGGTATATTTCATACTCTGTTTATTTATATTCTGTATGTATTGTTTCTGTATAAAGAAAATGCCAGTGGTTTGCTCCATAAAGTTAAATCATTCTCTTGTAATCTCAACCCAACATTTCTTCATGTTCCTCATCCACTTCTTATACTATATTATAAACTAAAAGTGTATTTCTTTCTTTTCTAGCTCAGGAATAGTATAGTTTTTGACACAAGAGAGTACAGAGGCACTAGTACTAGCAGTCAGTATCAGTAATAGTGATTTTCTTACTGAAAATAGAAGGAACAGCTCCCAGACGTGTGCCTGCATGGGCTAAGGTTAGCTTACAGAAGCCCTGAGTTCCGTCCTATGCTTTTCACGTGTATTTCGATTTGGGTGGCCCTAGCAGCTCTCACTCTCTTCTGCTGTACTTTAGTAATTGCACAGGGTTTTCGGGTTTCAACATGTGCAGATATGTGCTGTGACAATACAGTGTTATCCACAATTGAATGATCTGCAGGGCTTCAATCTGCAGTGGGACTGGAGAAATAGCAGAACACCTCCAGGCTTCTTCTCCATTCCTCAGTCACAGGACCGTTTTAACCCAATAAAAGATATATATTAGTTTAAGAAGACTGTATTTTCCTAAGTGGCATTTATAATATATGTGGGTTTTTTTCTGTCCCCAAGTTTTATTTGTAGATTTTAATGAGTTTTAAGCCTGTGAATGTGCAGGACTCAGCCCTAACTACAGAATCATGATTCGTAATTTTATAATATCTACAACAAATATTGAATTAATTTTGAGTTAGCACGATATGTCTCACTAGCATTTGGCTGTACAGTTGATGAAAGCTGGATTCTTTCCCACACTGTGGGAGGTTTTGCTCTTTTGAAGTTAATTTCCATTCATATATCACCTATGTTAAAATGTAAGTGGCTTAAACATAATTCAGCAGTGAATGTTGTGTGATAGAAAAAGAAAAGCTGCTTCAATCAGCATGAAGCAGCAATTCCATATAACTGAAATGAAAGCTTTCACCAGCTACGTCTTGTTACTGTATGTCAGCATCTTGCAAAATCACTATTGCTGAGAGGTCTTCTTAAATACCATTGAAATAGTACTGGCTCAAAAAATCCTCAGTTTCTAAATTAAGAGCAAAATAAAAAAGAAATCGGAAATAAGTTCTCTTATGTTGAAAATGTTCTTTTGTGATTTTCAGTGATGTTTATTGAAATTCATGAAAACGTTTCATCAAAATAGATTTTTCTGAGGAGAAAAAAATCTTAATATCAATGTGCTGACTAATGCATTAGTTACACAAATAAAAGAATTATTAGTATATAGAAGAAAGTATTATCTGGAAAGTAATCACAATTTATCCCTCTTCGCTTCATTCATCTTGTAATTATAAAATATCTACACCTTTACCCAGGGTAGCCTAAACCTTGCCCATGTGTGTTAGTATGATGCACTCTGGCAATACAAATAATGCTCTTTTAAAATGTTTTAATAAAATCTTGGAGAAAAACAAAAGCTTTCATTTGCTCAAATGCTCCAGAATGTTATTTTTATTCCGTAATGTCCCCAGAAGGGACTTATACTATAATTTTTTTTATAATAGGCTCATTGTCATTTTTATTGGTCCTTCTAGGTTTAGTCAGTATTGTTGAACTGGTCCATTCATATTTTGATGAAACCTTTTCATAGATCTGTATGATTTACCAGAAAAAATATTGAAATATTTCGTATCCTATGAAATAAATACATCATTAGCTATCTTAAGGATCTTTTGATCGCATAATATATATGGTAAAGGTGACAGTATTACAAAAAATGAGTTTGGGGAATTATGATAGCATTCTGTATGTTTAGAAATGGCCCTCTAGTTCTGCAAAATATAAAACAAAGAAATAAAAAAGCAATGTCTGTGAATGTATATTTAGTGGTTAAGCCAGCAGTGGACCATTTGTGGTATGGATGGCAGCTACAAAGCTGCAAAGAGATACAGTTGTGGTGAAGGCTTCTTTGGCTGAAATGCTTAGGAAGCAGTGGAGATATTGAAGAGCGTTGGCAAGAGGAACCATCAGTAATGGGCTGGATTAAAATAGGTGTCCCAGCATAGTGGAAAAGCCCCGGCCACTTCTACTTTTAGGCTGTCTGGATAGTATTATTTGAATTTGAAATATCTAGCCAAAGCTAGAGCCTAACCAGGCTCTCCTTGCAACAGAGGAGAAAGAGGAGTTTTGCCACAACTCAACCATATGAACACAAGAAGTACTAGCTCACCCTTGGCAAGCACCCACCTCTCCCCTTCCCCTTATGAGTGCAGGGAAATGGTTTTGACCATTTGACCACCCAACGTATATTGGGTGATTTGAATCCCTTCATCTTTCATGTTGAGAATTTACACTCTTTCACATGCTATAAAGAAATATGAGTACACTTTAGCTGTTTGGAAATATTATCTGAAAGATGGCAAATGATTGATTAGTGTATTTTCAAACTAAAATGATATGTTACTAATCAGCTCTGAACGTTTCTTCTTTTCTGAAAATCTGGAGAATATTAGTCCAAAAATTTTATACATACTGTTCAGTTCTGCAGAGAGATTCTCTTAAATTAAATACAATGACTTTGAAGTAACATGAATTTTTTTGGTTAGTCTTTACAGTTTGAGAGTTTCTTCCCATATCAAATATCTTAGGAAAATGAAAAGAACCAAATCCTACAGTCTGTACTTGAAATGATGTAGGCAAAATTCCCATTGAATTCAGCCAGGGCTGAGGACATACTGTGGGAGCTGAATGAACATATAATTCAAGCAGCTGTTACAGATGAAAGTATTTGCAAACACCTTCCCAACGGCTTGTTTTACTTGGTTTTGTATATTGCAAATTGTAGCCATCAAAATGCTAACTTGCTGAGAAAAGTAGTGAGGTGGATGTCAGCCACCTCACATGCATAGGAACTACTGCAGGACTATTTGCTGTTCATCAACATGGTACTTATTTCCATGTCAGTGAAAGTACTTAAGAATGATGACCCTCATTTTTTTCTTGTATACTCTTCGGAATCCCTTACAGATATGATTAACATTCACTTTTACTAAATTCCTTCACTTATGAATTTCTCTGACTGTTTCCATTCTCAGCAGCATGAAAGTTGAAAAACAAAAAAAAAAAAAAAAGAGCTATAAACTGAAATGTTACTAATATCCAAGTTGAACTTACTAAGCTGAAATATTCTGCTCCGTTTGTGAAGTAAAAGGGACTATCAAACTGTTACTACAGGCCAGTCATTTTCATTAATCTGAATTCACAATACATAAGATGCAAAGCATAAAGCAGATTAAAAAATAACTTGTAAACTGCTCACCTTTTCTAAGAGACTAAGCCAATCATAAAACTTAAGTTTTCATATACATTCTCCTAAAACAGGAGAAGTGACTATTTTATTACTTCATGCAGGAGTTCAGGAGTTTTTTACAGATTTCAGTGAGATTTAAAAGCTAAAGTTCTGGATTTTCTGTGTAATCCAGCTTTTTAATGTACCTAATTACAATATTTCTTCATGCCTTTGGTTATGTGTTGCTAGTCAGATTATTAGATTCCATATAGATTAGGAAAAAAAATTACAGAAAAATTACAGTGTTTTTGTCCTTTTTTTTGATTGAGTTTAAATGATTGAATGGCCTGTGTACAGGGTATCATGATGAAATCATGGCATGTTTTCCCAAAGCAACGTGACAATTCACTGCTTATAAAAACAGTATTGTTCTCTCAACATGAACTTTTTGATGCTGCAGTATCATTCTTTTTCATATATTGAAGTTCTGAGAACTTCAGCAGTTTTGAATCCCCAGAGCTCAATGTATTTTCTGGTGTTTTTTTATGTGTGTATGATCTGTGTGATTTAGTGTGGGTTCACACACTGAGTTCAGCTCTGATTTTCTGAGTTCATGCAAACCCAAAAACTCAATGTAATATTCAACCATAATCATGAATTTTGTATGGTTTGAAACAAAACAGTAAAATTTCTGTAGAATCTGAAGAGACAGTTAACTTGACAGTCAGTCTATAGTTCATAAATTCAGCCAGAGTTCATTTCAAGGGCTGGCAAAACTAGGAAAATCTTTTTGACAAATTTGAGACAAATTGAGGATTACAAAGACAACTCAAAACATACCCACTTCAGAAAATGGCAAATAAGCTCTTCTGTGTTTTCTCTGTCCACCAAAAATCCTCTGACAAACCAGTTGCTAAAGAAAGATGGAACTTTCACAAGGCTGTGCACTTCATACGGAATTTAAAAACTCATACGAAAAAGGCTTCCTTATTCTTACACTCTTTCCAGTTTAACTTTTGCATTTGTCCTAAATTCAGCTGAAATACGTCTAATTTATACTAACTTTCATTAAAGGAAATTCAGGCTTATAATTATTTGTCAATCAAATTCTATAAAATCTTTCTCAAACAAATGAATCTTTATTTTTTTCAAGTCTGAAGGCACCCACCTACACTTGACCCTATTCAATTCATTTAACATCTAAGTCTAGATCCACAAATAATTACCCTATGTTTAAAAAAAAAATTACTCGAAAAACAAATGCCCAGTCTTTCATTATTTACATCCTTAATGTTGTTTGATTCAGAAACCACAAAATAAATATTTTCTTTAAAAAAAAAAAGTTTAAGTATCAAGATATATATAAATACTCTACAAAACGATCAGTGTTCTCTCACCAAAAACAGATGTCTTGAAAACATTTGGCCTGTTTTTAAGAAAAGCACTTAAATCATTTTTGAGGTCTAGCCGTCTATGCATTCAAAAGCAAGTGCTTTCAGAAGAAATACTTCTAAAATATGTATTTATATAAATTTTATATGTATATATGAAATAACGCGTCTTTACTTAATATTTAGAAAGTCCACTATGGTGCAGGTGTACTAGATTTCCAAAAAAGACTCAGGAATGAGACAAATTTTCCCAAGTGGCCCCACTTTCAGCCAAGTTCATTCTGCTGTTTGCAGTGTCCCAGAAGCACAGTGAATGCCTTCAAGTTCCCAGCTCCTTCCAAGAAATGAAATATCCCCCAAACCACAGTTCTGGCCATGCCCACAGCCTCCTGCAGAAGGAAGGGGACACGTGGAGATTCCAGCAGTGCTCAATTTCAGTGCAAGGGACGAGGCTGGGGCTGCATAGGGAAGAAGTCATCCCAAATTACAGCCATTCCTCCGCCATCTGGGGAAGAAACTGTATTTCTTGCAGCACTTGTCCAGCATCACAAAGTGTCAGACATACAAATGCATGCAAGCAAGCGTTCTGTTTGGTAATTGTTTATCTGGGTCAGCTGCTTTCTGAGGAGTCCAGACTTGCACTTGGCATCTGCCACTAGAGCAGCATGAATCTGTCCCATGCAGCTTCATTCTTTACTGGGAAAAAAATACAGTTCCAGTAATTTGAGTGTATGAGTTGTTTTCTTCCTTTGGCTTAGCTTTTCCTACTGTCTTTAGTTTTCCATGCTCTAGATGTACTTCCTAATCTACTTTGGAATGTGTGCTTTTATTTTTATTACCTATTTTACTATATTTGTTTGAGGTAGCAACTTGAGATCACTTGTCTCTATGCTACAGCACAATCAGTGGGGCCTCATCCAGAAATATTCACTGTCTGAGTAAGGAAACAAGGGCAAAAATCACAATTAAGTAATTGTGAGCAGATGAGGCAGATCCATCTCTCCTTAACATGACAGTTTAAAGTTTAGGTGTCTAGCCTAAACTAGTCCATCCCAGCTTCTTTTTCCATCACAGGAGAGAATTATCCTTCTCTAATGAACAGTCCATTTCACCATAAGTTGGGCATCTAAAATGCATGGTCCTTGCAATGTGCCTCTGTCTCTGTCTCCCCAGGAAGCCACAATGACGAACTGAAGCTAGATGCATCTTGTAGGTGAACCGAAGCCCACCTTTGGTATCTGCATCTAATGTGAACTTGGCATGCTCAGCATTATTTCGCTGAGTGGTTTCTTAATATCTCTGCAAGGGACAAATACTTTTAGCTGGCTAACAGCTAGCAGCCTCCACTACACAGAGATTTTCAGCATATTTTCAGTTACACATCTCCTCAGCTGTTGTGAAATATATGACTCTACAACAGAGCAACTATAAAATGGCTTTCATGCACAAATACAAATGTGTAAAGAAGAAATGTTAAAAGGAAAGACAAATGAATACACGATGAAATAATTAGAAGCAGATCACACTATAGTGCTGTTTGGAAGGAATGTTTTTTCACTTGGTTCAGTTGATGTACTGAGGCCCGCAAAGCTCTTAAACGTGAAAGAAGCTTTCTAACACACACTAGGTTGCAGAAAAAAAACAAATAATGATAATTTAAAAAATCTTCCACTGCTTTTTCAACTGAGTACAATGTTCTTTTTCAGTATTTCTACTAACTTAAATCAAATTATAAAGTATAAACAATACACTTTACAGAAAAGCCTAATGTGTATGCAGAAATATTTTTACTGTAAAAGGCACTGTGCCAGTACTTTCACTGTAAGGTTTCTCATCTAATTTTGTCAGCAAAAGTAGTTTTAAACACGTACCAGGATTTAACTACATTAAGTTGAAGCAAGTTGGCCCATCTGCACTGAAGTCAGTATACTTCAGTTCTTTTATTCTCAAAGTCTTTTGATATTCCAGAAGAAAGTTTATTCCTCTGATCTATTCTGGAAATCCGCTCCTCTCTCCAACATGACAGTGAATGATGGATTCCCTTTTCTCAGCACTGTCATCTGTGAGACAGGACCCTCTGAAAATGCCTTTGTCTGTGGCTGATTTTGCCCGCTGTGTTTTATAAGTAAGTCTTTGATTCCTAAACATTACACAATAATGTATACTTAATTCCAGCATTTGGGTAGAAGTCAAACATGAAAATTTCTGGTCAGAAAACAGACGGGATTGTTTCCTGGCAACTTAAGGCCATTTGGCTCTATGCTTAACGTTCATAATATGTAAAAAGACTCTACAGCAATTTTAATTTACATTCTTAGCAAGGAAAGAAAACAGTCTTAAATACTTGGGCTAAATCCTGGGAGCGGACGGTTCTAGAAATATGCTAAATAATCTCCCAAAAGTGGGTGAACTGTGTGTGGAACACAACAGTGTACAGAATATTATCATTTATTTGGACATCATTCCTTACCAGAATTTGTGATGTGTTACATGAAGAGCTCAAACCGCATGGCACACACAGTTATTTGTAGGAAACTTTCCACTTCTTCATGCTCTGAGACTAATGGTGGGCTGAATTCTCATGGATTTCATGAGGAAGTGACAGCTGACCACGAATTTGGCACAGAGAAAGATCAACTTTGTTCTTACATCAGGGGCCATTATTTTCTAAAGGGCAAGTAAACAGTTTCACAGTCATGAATAGAAGTGGACAGAAGAGTATCTGGGCCATCACTCAAAACTAACTTATCTCTTAAGTGAGATATCAAAGGAAGAAAGATTACTTTCCTCATTGCTATAGTGTATTCTTGTAGAACTGAAAGACCATCCTGCAGAGAACTTTTAAGCTAAATAAGAATAAAACCTAAAGACAGAAAAACTACTTTTATTCCCCAGTATGAGCTGCAACAGGACTGATGGTCTGTCAAGAGTAATTTATTTTATATCATATATGACTCAAGTGAAGTTACCACCTCATTCTCCCCATAAAAATTTGAAAAGTTCTTCCTTGTTGGCCCAAAGTTTCTCTGACCCTTCTCCAGAAAAACTGACTATAATCCAAAGTTTATGATGGAACATCAGTACCATAAGGGTTTAAGGATCTATATGGGTTTTGTTAATATTACTCCAGTTAAAACAGTAGTTAAAAATCGTACAGATAGATGGCTGTACTGAAACCCAAGATAGAGGCAGTTAGTAAAGAATTAGCTGAACTGATTTTGGAGAATTAACTCAATATTTGTATCAGCATTTTGTAATATATAGATCTGCTTTAGATTTTCTGCCTCTTTTGGCAAATCTGGTAGTTTATAATCTTTTATGTAAAATCAGTAGCAATAGAGATATTCCCAATTATACATTGACATTGATATTACAAAACGTAATCCTTCTATCTTCCTTTTAACCCAAATTTCTATACTAAAAAGTATTTCATGATTGTATATGCATATAAGGGATTCAGTTTTAATATTTCAGTAATTCAGTTCTTTGGAATGACTTGTAAACACACTTGTTAATTTCAGTCAGTTTTTCAGAAGAAGTTGTATCCTACCAGAAAATAAATCAATCCTACAAGTACAGTGTTTTTAAATATTTAGGAAATCATTAATTTAGCTGAGACAGATAGAAGATAGATAGAAAATATGATTCAATTTAGAATAGTGACTCTGAAAATAGCATATAGGTGTTGAATGCCTTGAACACTGCCAAAACTAGAGGGCTTCATTTGAACTGCCATGTGTAATTGGAAAGCTAAGAGGTGGCTTTAAGTAGTCACTTCTTTGATGGTGGTGTTCTGACTTTATAGGTGCTCGTCTCTCAATATCGTAACTAGAATCTATAGTTTGGTGTTAAAACAGTATGAGGCTCTTTATATGGACGTTTCACCTCACAGCAAAACAGTAACGCCAGCCCAAATGTAATGGCTTTGCAGGCTGGGTGCTTTTATAGCTATGAGTATGATAATTTTACGCTAAGCATATTGAAATTTTCTCTCATCTGTTTTTTTCTTGAAGATATGTTCTTTTCTGGGAGCACAAAAGGAGTCAACATAGAGCTACAGTGCTACCTGGAAAAATTCTCAAATTTTCAGGCTTTACAGCTGCTAGGAATCATCAGATTCAAGCCACGTCCTTAAAACACAGGAGAAAACGTTGTCTTCTTATACTACACAGTTTACACAACTTCCCTCCCCCCTTGTTTGTGTGATTCAGACTCGGTTGCTGACTTTATGGGTGGCATATCCATGAATTCTGTGGGAAACAATCCCACGCAAGCAGAGGACAGACAAGATGACCTAGTACTTTCAGGCTTTTTTCTTCTAGCAGTACTAGCTGACCTAATCTGTGACATGACTTTGAATTCCATACTCTCAATATATGAGAAATAAATGAGCATACAAAATTTGGGGTCGATAAAATGAAAAAGCAAACAATAACCAAAGTCTTTTTCCTTAGGATGGCTCTATAGTCCAAGGGTTCCTATGGGAATTGTCTGAAGTGAACAGGTGTCCTCTGGATGTGTCGCTGTTCTCAAGGAATGAATATAGGGAGATAAGGCTCCCAGGACTAACATCAAGCTTCATGAGTACCTTCCCTTAATAACCATTCTCTTCTCCAGGTTGAACAGTCTCAGATCTCTCCACCTTTCCTTATAAAAGAGAACCTTTTTGTCCTTTCATAGCTTTCACAGTCCTCCGCTGTACTTTATCCAATAGCTTCCTGTCTCTCCTGTAATGGGGAGCCCACAGCTGGACACAGCACTCCAAGTAAGGCCTCGCCAGTCTAAGCAGAAGGAAAAGATGACCGCCCTTGACCAGCTGACAGCACTTTTTCTAATGCAGCCCAGGATGCTGCTGGCCTCCTTGACCATAAGGGCAAATTGCTGGCTCATTTCATTCTCTAAAAGAAATAACTGAAACCTGCTAATGCAAAGAGTGACTTGTTTCATACAGCTTCTGGAGGAGCAGGAAGTGGTCATAACTAAGAAATTCCAAGGCCAATTAATGAGATTGAAAAAGACTGGCATTTTTTCTTCCTTCCACTTGGGAGAGAAGTGGTGGAATATGATAATTCCTAGGAATTCAGCACATCTGAGCTTTTCAGGGCTGGAAACAACAAAAGCAAAAGTCTCCCCTGTAAAGAAAAATAAAATGCTGTGGAAGAAAAGTGGCTAGCTTTCTGTTTGGGGCTTTGGATTATTATTATTATTATTATTATTTTTAATTAAAGTGTGATTCCTTTTTTCCTTTAATCTAAATCTGTCTGTAGCACAAATTAGAGTAAAAGGAAGTATAAAATTTTATTTTATTATCTGCATATCTTAAGTCTTACATTTTGAATGCATTTCACTGTACTGTGTCTTGCTTGAACAAGTACTCTACATTGTAAACACTTTTGATTGTTTATGCAAACTAAATGTCAGCCAGTGCTAAATGCAATTGCAACATGAAATATACCAACTCAAAATAACAGCAGATGTATCTCAGACAATATTAAATGACTTTAAATTGCAACTGTATCCAAAAAAAAAAAAAAAAATTACATCAAAGACAGAACCACATAGTTAATCTGTCACATCTGTTTAGTTAATTGATAGCCTTAATTACTTTTAGTCACCCATGGCTCTTACGGACAGACTCTTTTAAATTTAGATTCAGACATTTTTCCATTTCTCTAATTAGGATTTATTCATGTGTAAACAAGCTCAACGCTGGCTTACCCACACACATTTACATTTTTAACTATGTGGCTTTGCAGAACAAATTCTGCATGCTTTATGCATATTCATGTTCATATATTTGGTCTCCTTGCCCTGCATGTAAACTATAGCAATAGCTTGTTAACTGGTGGCTTCTTTTCCATAGGTAGGCTTTGAAAGGAATATCTGTATCTGGAACCCTGATTTGTAGAATCATTTTTCTGGTAGGTAGAGTGTTCTTTCTCATGTATCCTTTCTTGTGAGTATCTGGGACAGAAATATGTCTGAATTATTTTTTCTCTCCTCCTTTTACCACATTGAATTGGTAATGGATGGAGTATGGAGAGACTTCAGCAGACAAACAAAGCTTCCAAACAAAATGTCCCATGTGACTGTGGCTGGCCACTGACAATAATAATCAGCATGAATTTCATTAACAGTTACACGTTTATGGATATAATCTTTTATTTAGCCATCTCTGGAATGACTTCTCTCAAGCAGAGAGTAAAGCAAGTGGAGCACATTCCTCCAAGTTTAACCCTTAAACAAACTAGAGAAGACATCAAACAATTATCTGGTGGAGATAATGCTACTGTGATTCCCTCAGTGTAGCCCTTTTCAGGACATGAAAAAGACGTTTAAGCATTCTGTCTAATTTTGTCCCCCAAACAGTGTTATCTCTGTGCCCTTTGATAGCAGGCAAAAAAATGTCATGAACATTCCCATTTTCTATATGTCTCAGAAATGTGGTTTTCCCTATGCTCATGACCAACATTAATGATTTACAGAGGAAAAAATTTAAAAATGTAAGTGGCTGTCCAATTAGCTCTCAGCCATGTCAAGAACTCTGCAATATTCCCTTGCACCAGTGAAAGCTGATAGTATTTGACTCCCATCAGGTTGGTGCCATATCTCATATGGCACTTCACAATTACAAGCAAATGTTATAAGCAAATAAGTCTAGAGTGTTTGGGGTTTTTTTTAATTGTCTATATTTGTAGTAACATTATCCATATTTATCTATGCATTTTTCATATAAAAGAGCATCATCTTTAATAAAAATAATATACCTATTGTAGAAACTGTACCGTTACGTGATATTTTAAGTAAACTAACAAATTGCAATGTGTTTTAGTTTTGCTATTTAAAAAAAAATCCTTATTTATAAAAACTTAATAAGCTTTATTCCATGTTTAACAATCTATCCTCCTTTTTGTTTTTCAAATGTAATCTTACTTATGGGCTACCCATACCTGAAGTTAAGCCAGGTCATATCAGGTTGCTAGAGCCAAGCGTTATTTCAACAAAATTAGAAGTGCTCAGATCAAATTATATTGACAAAGATGTATCATATGCAGTCCCTCTCTGTCATTAGACTTACACTATATTTGTAAAAATGAAATTTACAATTTAGACTCAGGTGTTCTACTATTTTTTAACTATTGTTAACAAATAATCTTTTCCACGCCATCACAATCTGTTGATCTAGCTCTTAAATTTGACCTAGTTACTTCACTCTGTACTAAACATTTTCAAATCCATATGTATGTATCCATCTTATGCAGACAATCAATATTGATACCCTCTGAAACTGTTCTGACTGAAGACAACCTTAGTTTATGAATAAGAACAGATTCAGCCTATAAGTAAAAGCACATCCGTTTTTTGAGTACAGTCTCTGAAAGTTTGCTTAAAGAATGGAAATGAAGTAACAGTATAAATCTTACTAGCTCTTCTCAGAGTTTCAACAAAAGGAGTTTGGTAAGAGAAAAGAAGCAAGGACAGCGATTATGGTTTTTCTTACCACCAGGATCTGTGATCGAAGCACTCAGCATGGTTAAATTTTGTAAGATTTTGTGAGTTCAGGAGGACTTCTGAAAATGTACAATTCAAAAAGATTTTAGAAAAAAAAATAAAAGAAGACAAAATATTTAAAGATTTGAGGGTCATTACAAGAAATATGAACAGGGCTCTACTCAAACATTCTATTTTTTTGGCAAAGAAGAGAACAGAGACCTTCTTCCTGAAGTTGTGACAGAAGATTTTAAAGTCATTTATAAACTAACTTCATCCATATCAAACTAGGATGGCTTGCAAATTGGCATTTCTGTATTTGTACTACACTAGGCTTTCTTAGCCTAGGTAAAAAGGGCTGTTCAGAAACAGTGTGCGTTGCACCACAGAAGGAACAGAAAACAAATACCTGGGCTTTGGCTGCAGGGGAAAGTATGCCTACATATTGTCAGAAAATCATTTACCAAATATGCAAAAAACTTAATAGTAATAAAGCCATCTAGATATTTTGTCTTCCAGATTGAGCTAATACTGACCTTCCACTTCAAAATGAAAGCAATATCCCTCTCTCTACCCAGTGGCTATGACCAGACTCAACATCTGTTTTTGGGTGAAGAAGTGAGAGCTATGTTTGATGGGGAAAGATTAACAAACTTCTTAATTTCACAGTTTCTTCTGAAGATTTGCAAACATTTACACAGCTAGCTCTCAGATTACTTGTCCTTTCCACATTTTCTAATAGAGGTATATGATGATATTTTCGATCTTCCTGCGATTTTCTGTGCATGCACATTTTTCCCTGCATATTTTATTCCTCTGCCATGAAGTTTATGCCATGGGATTTTTGTTTGTTTGTTTGTTTTAGGCCAGAAGTCTGGCTCTTCCAAAAGTGGTTCTGAACATCTGGCCTTGCTTTTCTACCATTTTTCTTTTGATCAAATCATCATGTGTATAGATCTGAGTGTACTCTACACAATCAGAAATGTGTTTCATTTTCTGGTGAATCACTGTGGCTGCCAAACACAACCCAAATGGCAGTCTGAGGAACAGTGTCTCCTAGCAGGAATAAAGAATGTGCAGAAATGTTTCCTTAAGACACCTGCCAGAAACCTGCTGATGCAGCAAGTGTAGGAAAATATTTGGCACCAGTCATGTCTTGGGGAATGAGAAATGTTGTTTTATAAATATTTAATTTCTTTAGTCTGTCCATAAAAATGCATCAGCTTTTCTTTATACTATGACCAGTTATTGTAGCTACTCTGCTGATTCTTCTAGACATTTTAATAATACTTGGGCAAAGTTTGTCCATTTATTTTGCCACTGTTTTAAAATGAAATAATATAATACAAGGCAGGATTCAAGGGCTCCTTTATAGCTAGTAAAAACTTTGCTGAAAGGTTCCTTAGTAACTCAAAGATATACTGTCATTTTTAGCTGTTTTTTCCTATTCCTTTCAGTGAGAATGCCTTTTTTTTTTTTTAAATCATCAGACCAACATATTAATTGATACCTATTTTCTTAATATCCAGCAGTGAAGAGAAAACAAAATATAAAATACCAAAGAATGCTTCTTTCTGTGACAACAATGTATCCTGAACAGGCAGGACTTGTTAGCACAGGTACAGGCTGTACAGCACTCCTCACACAGCCTCTCACCTGGCCGGTTAAACATGCCAGTAGTTAGTGTCTGTCATACTCCAGTTACCTACAGCACCTTATAGACAGCATCTAACAGCTAACAGGGCCAACATCTCCTTTCTCACCTATCCATTCAAACACACTGTCCATACTGGATCGTGAAAAGGGTGGCTGAGAGCAGAATGTCTTCTTCTCAGTGAAATGTAGGTAGGGACAGCAGTCAGCAGATAGCGTAACTGATACTTAGTTAATATCTCTCTGCAGATAAATTCAGTTTCACACAGGGAGAGAATGTGCTTTTTCAGCTTGTGGCTGAGTATGATTGGGATGAGTTTCTAAAATGCTGTGATATCTTCTGCCATTGAATGTCACAGATTGGCACGAGGGAAAGCACTGAGGAGGGTACGGGGAAGAATTAGCCGTCAATCTGAGTAAGAGTGGCATTTGTAATTCCTCAGATGGGGACAAAAATCACCAGGACTGTTAGTCCTCGAGCTTCAGGACATAATTGAGCAATAGCTGGAGTCAGGGAAAAAATTCTTCTGTAACAGTGCATTGCACAATTTTGTGTGTTAGGGATTTTTTTGGTCTTCATTTGAGATGGCTGGCACCAGCTCAGTTGAAGACAGAAGGTCAGATTAGATGGTCCTCCAATTAGTTCTGTAGCAGTTATTGTTTGTATACTCATTCAGTCACTGTAACAATCCCAAACTGTCTCAGGCATCATGTGGGTGTTAATGGCTGCTCCTTAATTCCCTGTTTTCCATTTGTTTTGGATAACCTGGAAATTAATAACAGTCAAGTCTGTGGCTGGATCTTGTACTAACAAGTGACAAAATAAAGAGATTTTAGAAGTGTGGGAGACTTTAACAAATAAACATCTTCCACATCAGCCTGTTTACCTTTGCCAGGATTCACTAATTAGCAAACACACTCTGTTAGGAGGATTCCCCCCTGCCCTTCCTCTCCCTCCAAAAAAAGTTTCAGTGGCTTTAGTATCACTCAAATGTCTCATTGTGAATAGATTTCTATGATTAGCTCTCAAATGAAGTGCTACCGGGATTTTCATGAACCACAAAGTGGCTAAAACAATGAGAATGATGGAAATGACATTTTAGACAAAATAAGTGAATAACAATAATGAAGGTTCAGTTCTGCACTCTGCTCTTTGTTCAGCTATAAAACCTTCTGTGAGTTAGAAATGCAAATTCAGCACAAAGTAATTTGATTACTGTTGCAAGGACATCTAAAAAAAAAAAAAAAAAAAGTCTTCCCCAGGTATTTCTAAGTTTTGCAAATGTGCATGGCTTTTATGGTTTGTAATATCAGTCTTTCTAAGGCAGGGAAGCTACAGCGTATTCTGAACACTACCAGAGTAGAGAAATTTTCAAATTCTGTCTCAGTTCATCTACTGAACACCTCTATTCACTTAAGCCTGTTCTCTCTGTCTAGTCTGAGTGGTAGCTACTGGACTCTCTCAACACCCAGTGTAAGTACTGGAGGCCTCGATTAAGTCAGCAAAGTTGTGAATGTCTGCAGTTTGAAGCACAGTTTATTTGCTCTCCTCCACATTTGCAGGTTTATGTATTTCTGAAATAAATACTTGATTGCTGGAGGAAAACAGGGGTAATTTAATTTTGGTGACATTTAAAACACCTCAGTATAAAATTATTTCTGCTGAAAATGACTATTTCCAATCAAATAAGCTGCAATGAAAAACTAATCAAACATGATAATATTTAAATTATAAAATTATCCTCATCAGCTTCTGTGTATCCAATAAACAGAAAATTTGAGGAAATAAAAGCTCATTTTGTCTGTATCCACTTCTGTTTTTTACTGATATGGGTGCTCATCTTTTCTGCATGAAATGCACACTTCTTAATATGTTCTCTAACTAGTTCTTTTGAGAAATAGAGGGAGACTGCAAATGAATTGAGAAACTAAAAAAGTACCAGGAGGGGCATGAAGTGAAAGATGGACACACTGTAAATCAGAAATTCTAAGAGTAGGTTTTGGATGAGAAGTAGATTCTAAGTGAAGCCTTACTGTTAAATACCTGCACTGTTTTTCTGTAAAAAGTAGCATATAGACATCAAGTCAAGCTAATACCCCAATTATTTATTCTTACTTATACTTTGTCATTTATGCATGTTGACTTTGCAGCACCAATGCTGCATGAGCATCCATGCTTTCCATAGTTCTTGATTTGTCCCAAGAATATTTTTATTGCCTCTACATATTTTTATCATTACAAAACCCTATATCTGAGGCTATGGTATCTCCTCATAGTGACTTATGGTGAATAACTAACTGTATTAAGTGGTATCAGCCGTTCCTATTTAATTTACTTATCACTGTCTTACTTCAGTTTTGAGAATTTTAACCATTTGAATCACATTATTCGTGCTAGAGGGAACACTTAATAAGTAACTTAAGTTCTTAGGTACAACTGTCATGAGGGAAATAAGTGAAGAAATTTTAACTAATAATTGTAATATTAATTATATTTATATTATATAATTATTAATTGTAATAAAAACCAAGACTGTACACATCTACCTTCCCTCTTTTTCTAAGTCAGTCCTTCTTTCCTTGTCTCTCCCTCTTATGCAGTTTGGGATCTTCATCCCATGGCCTGTATTTTGTATGTCAGAGGAAGCATGTTACTGGCAAAATCAGATAGTTCTTCTCCCTTGTGCCTTCAAGCCTGTTCAGACTAGTTGAGTAGACCACTGATGACTGGGAGCTAGGGTATAAACCAATTGAGATGGTGTTTTCCTGTTTCTTGTACACAACTCCTTCTTGAATTAATCCTGATGATAAAACATCTCAAACAACAAAAAAATCATACAAACATATGGAGCACATGATATTGCTAACTTTGAGCAGATTCCGAACTAACCCAATACACATAAACAACATGTCTTTTGGAACATGTCAAGTAAATAGAAAACCACTATATGGAAATTATTTATTCATGTGACATTGAACAATAGCCTTGTTTGGAGTGGCCTGTAGATGTGAGAGTTATGTTAGGTCTCATTTAGATTACATAAAATGAATCAATTAAAAAACAGTCTTCAAAGCAGAGATGATTGGGCTTCCTATGTCAGGAATTCATTGACATGTTTCAGGAAACTAATGTTTTTCCTTAAACTAATACACAAAAAGCATTTTTTTTAAAAATAGTCTCAATTTCAGTATCTTTAATCTGTATGTGCTTCCTTGTTACAAAAAAAAATTAGCACAAGGCTGAAAAATGTAAAGACTTTTTAATGAACTCAAGCCTGTATTTCACATCTTGCTGTAGTTCTGTGGTCACATCCATGTCAAACATTTTCTTTAATTGTGTTGCCATCAAACAACACTGTAACTGTCCTGCTGGTTGCCACAGTGAAGACACTGGTATCCACAAGGTAACAGGACTTTCATCATCCTTTTCAGACCAAAGGTTGGAAGATATGGAGGGAAGGAGGGACAAAGATCAATGTTTTCATGTCTTTTCCAGTATCCCTACCATTGCTTCTAGAGGGTACTTCTAAAAGAGAACTAAATGCAGACAAGGATTTAGAAATGCTCACATACAATAGCTCTGTCATTTACTGGACAGAGCTGGTTCTACATGACTGATTCCTGATTGGGAGACATTTATTGTCATCACTACAGCACTGTTACTATGAGTCATCCTTTAGTCAGGCATTTCACTGGGGCTGGAGCTTACATGTGCCCACCTATTTCTAGGCTTTGTAGAAATATATTAGCATATAAATTCAAATTTTTTGACAGTGTCAAAAAAAAAAAAAAAGCCAAACTTTTGACTCTGTGTATATTTGTCCAATGAAATTGAGACCTGGCTTTATGTCTTAATTTTTTTTCTGCAAAATCCATGTAGAAATGACAGGATAACTCACAATTTTGATGGAGAAAAAGAATTAGGTCAATTTATTTCTTGGCCTCAGCTCTTAAGAATAGTACATAATGTAAGGAGGATGAAAATTGTACACATATTGATTCTGGGCTGTGGGACAAGAAAAAAATCAAAACTGTACTATGTTTTACAAACAATTGGCATAAATATCAGTTTCCAAAACTAATATAAGTTAGTGATGCATAAACATATTGAGAATAGTCTGTGCTCTGTTTATTTCTGGTGGAATGTCGAAAACCATTGAGTGAAGTCCAAGTACTCATCTTAGTCAGCCACACTGTGGTGAAATAATTACAACTGCGTTGATCCAAGTCAATCCATCAGCCATGTGTACCATCCGGGTAATTAAGTATTTAACAACCTTTGTTCTTCTGCCATAAAAGACTATGGCAAAACAAAATTTGGGTCAGGTGGCCTAGAAAGAGAATAGAAAACATTTTTTTGAGTATTTACAGAAATGAATTCCTTATTTTTGCAAAACTCAATGAAACAATTACGTATTCTGTGCTATGGCAAAAAATGTAACACTTCATTTTCTTTTGTTCAGCAACTCCGTTTTTTCTAAGTTGAAATCTGTAAGTGTGAATATCTGCGTAATAGTTCTCTGTGTATGTTGTGTTAATGATTTTTCAAGAGCTGGAGTATATAGGATGGTGGCAAGAGGATTACCATGACAAGGATATCTACTGAAGTTCTGGAAACTCAGATTACACGAAGCAAAGATGTCATAAGGCTACAAAAAGTAAAAAAACCCAACAAACCAAACAAACAAAAAAAAACAAAAAAACCCAACCCTAGAAAGAGAAGATAGGATGGGTTATTTACTTGAAAGGTTTATGATAATGAGACAGAAACACATCTCATCCTTTACCTCTTCCATGCTCTAAATTTGTGATGCTGTTGTTGTTTTTATTCTCTGGCTGAGAATATTTTTCCAATGTACAGCAAGGACATTCAACCCATGCCTCTATCTTTTCACATGTGGATCCCATAACAGGAAGCCTGGAAAGTGGCAGAAGAGGTCAGGACAAGATGGAAGATGGTGATTGCCTGGGTAGAGAAAATGGCTACAGCTAAAAGCCTCTGCAATGAAAAACAGCAGGGTCATGATTTGGACAGCTTTTATTTTGCTTGTTCAGTGTTTTTGCCATGGAGGTGAGTTCTCGCAGGTTCACAGACCACCACAGCCTTTCTGGCTATTAAGCACCCCATCTCAGACTGAGTCATACCCTTTGCATTTAATTCTGAGGATTAGCCCAAGTATTGCATAGCTACAGAAGCTGGCCAAAGGGCATAAAAAGAACTAATTAACAGCACAGTGCACCTACGAGCATGCTTCTGAGCCCTTGAATACCAGAAAAAAAAAATACCCAAGCTTTGTTCTTCTTGCATTGTATGTCTACCCTGGCAATAACTGTAGCTCTGTGATTGCTTTGATGGCTGGCTTTAAAAAATCTTGAAGACTCTCTACATCACGGTAAGCATTAAAGAACTGACAGCACCTGTAGGTACAGACAGTACTGAGGCAAAGTTTCCAGCATCCAGAGGGGAAAGTCTGCAAATATCCTCACTCCAGCACTTAATATGTATCGAGCTGTTCTCAATACTGTCGTAGGCTTTACACTTTGGATTTAACATCTAGTCCACACATTACATTACTCATATGAGTTGAAAGCTACAGGCTATTTCTTCAAGCATCAATGCCAGCGCCTTCAGGCAGCTTTCTCTATACTTTGCACCTTTATTTCTGTTTGTTTTCTGTCTTCAGCAAAATACAGTGTAAACTGAGGGTCATTTTGGTGACTGTTGCCACACACTGATTATTGACACCTTCACAGCAAGTTCTCAGATTCTGGTTCTCTACTTTCCAGTGAATCTTGTTTCCTTCAATACTTTGTGGCTAATTTTGCCCAAAGAGATAGTCTTTTCCAGTGAACGTCTTTGGTTAGAGTACTTAAAGGGAGTATATAAACAGAAGGGGGACTTTTTACATAGACAGATAGTGATAGGACAAGAACTGTTAACTGAAAGAGTGGAGATTTACATTACATATTAGGACGAAATTTTTCACTCAGAGGATGGTGAGGCACTGGGACAGGCTGCCCAGAGAAGCTGTGGATGCCCCAGCCCTGGAGGCATTCCGGGCCAGGCTGGATGGGGCTTGTGGGCAGCCTGATCTGGTGGGTGGCAGTCCTGACCATGGCAGGAGGATGGAGCTGGGTGGGCTTTAAAGTCCCTTCCAACCCAAGTCATTTTATGATGCTATTATTATTCTCACAGCACACTAAAATAGTGTGCAGTCCAAGCACCGAGTTCCACATAGACACAAGGAGAACAGAGTCCAAAATGGAGTTATATGGGGCTTAAATACTATCAAATTCAGAAAAAAGAAGAAAAAAAAAAAAAAAAAGAAAATCAGAAATTTTGAACACATTTCTACAAATAATTTTAAGTAGAAAGTAATGAACCTTAACTGTGACTTTCTGAGAATATTTTCACTTGTTTGTCAAGAAGCGAAAATTTCATAATCCAGAAGGAAAGTCATATTATTAGAAAACAGGCTGATTGTGAAAAATCAAAGCAACTATTTAAAACATACATAAAAAATGGAAAATTAGGTAAATTGGCAAAAATGAATGTAAAACAGAAATTAAGACTTAAAATTGATTAGGAAAACTAAAAATTGTAATGAACAGATAGAGTCCTTGCAGTATTAAACATTTTTTATTTGTCAGTGGTAGAACTGTTAATTGTAGCATGAAAAGGATAGATGTGTTCAGGAAATATTCTATCAGATAAAGCTTGAACAGATAACTAAAATGTGAATTTCAACATTTTTTCATTGTCTGTACATAGGGGAAAAACAGGCTTTATTCACACTTAATGGGTATCACAGGAAAGTAAGTAATAGAAGTAATAGAGTAGTAGAGCAATAGAAAAGCATCCTGATGTTATTTTAAGAGGTTATCTAGTCCATTTCCTGACCCCAAAGTATATTTGTCTTTCATGACAGCTGTTTGTCTAATCTGCTTTTACAGACATCCAGCTTTGAAAACTCTACAGTCTCCTTTGCCAATCTGTTCTAGTGTTCTACAGTTCTTGTCCTTATAAAGTTGTTTCCCATCTAACCTTTTCCAATATTTTGTATTTCTTGCTTCAGAATAAGCCCACTGTCCAATTCACCATCACCACTGGGAACAGTTTATTCCTTTCATGCTTGCAAAACCTTTTAATGCATATGAACGCTGTTTTTATGCCCACACCAGTCTTTTCTTTAGAAAAGGCAAATCCAGTTATTTCACTCTGTCATCATAGGTCATGTTTTCTAGACCTCTGATCATTTTCGTCACTGTTCTTTGGATTAGCTCCAGTATCTTCACGTCTTTCTTTAAGTGCACTCCTCAAGCCTGAACTCCATCTGAGGCTTTACCAGTGTTAAGTGGAACAGAAGGATTATTTCAGATGCCTCGTCTTGTTTATACATCCCACTGTGAAGTTAGCCTTTTCCACAACGTCAGAACATTGCTGACTTGTGTTCAATGTATGATTCACCCAAAGCTCCAGATGAGCTTCTAAAAATTGGCTACCACCCTGCTGTTGTTGTTGTTGTTGTTGTTGTTTGTTTTTGTGAGTTTTTTGTTTGTTTGTTTCTGCTTTTGTTTTTTTCCTTCCTTTAACTGTGTGGCTGATTTTTTCTTACACTTGTTACTACCGGATTTATCCTTTTTTTTAAAATCCAATCTTTTTTTTTTTTTTCAGACCATGTCTTCAGTTTGTTACCATCATTTTGATTTCTATTCCTACCTTCTCCTCAGCTGTAAATATAAACAGAATGTTCTTTCTTCTCTCCTAGAGGTCAGTAAGTCATGAAAATATTAAGCACACCAAGATCCAGAGCAGAGTGAGATTGGATATACCCTGCCACTTACTGTGGACCATTGCTAACTGTCTGGAACTGTTATCCATCTCATTTTGCGTACAGCTTAAATTCAACACAAGATATCCCTAGGATCCTCTTGTGATGGTCAAAAACTTCAAAATTGAAGATGTAAAACAACTTCTGTGCATTCCCTACTCTGTTACTGTATAGAAAGAAATCAGGCATGACTGATTTGATTTTGGCCAATCTGTTAGCTTTCAGTCTGATGGAATAATTTCTACTAAGCAAAAACTACAAAAACTTGACATTTCAACTGATGAATAAAGATTAACTTGCATCCAAGACTTCAACAAGTCTGTGTTTAAACTGCTAATATTGTTTTCCAGAAAAGTTTGGAAAGAGGAGGGAAGTTTAAGTAGAATAGAAAAATGCCAATATTCATGCCAATATTCATAAAAGATAAATAGTATGAACCATTTATTATCCTGATCTTCACAAACCTTGGTTCTGGTGCTGCTAACTGTACAGTTGATGCAGTATTTTTTAATACATACTAAGAAAAGGTGATACCATAGATGTCAATTAATATGGCTTTACAGGAAATTATATTTTCACAAAATATTTTGTATTTTAATGATAGTAACATTTTGACTCATAAAAATGCAAGAATTCATACAATACTGCTGAACTTCTGTAAAATACTGGCAATACTAACATCCAGTATGGAGCCAAAAGTAAGGAGGTTTCTACATCTTTTAAAGAAATTCCTGTATTTGGTACAGCCCCCAAAACAGACTGACTCTAGTCATTACAAAGTTGATTAAAGTATGGGTGAACATGCCTTGTATCAAGAGAAGAGAATCTGTGTCTATTACTGCAGAGAGGTAATTATGAAAACACTCAAATTGAGCAAAATCTTAAAAAGCAAAACAAGCAAACAAACAAAAACTTCCATACAGTGGTTGTTCTGTAAAAGTCTTATTCTTTGAAAAACTTTTTCATGTTTATAAAGGAAGAGGAGAAAATGAAAATCTTTACATCTATATTCCCTACATTTTTGTATTTTGGTACATAACGTATGAAAGAAATGCTTCTCTTCATACTGGAAATAACTTTCTAAACGTTTTTTTTCTCCACACTGCCTCTTCATTCTTTCAATGAGCTCTGTTACAGATTCTTAACCACTTTCTGATATTTACTTTTTACACTGTTTTTTTTCTGTGTTTCTCAGACGTGTCTGTAAAGAAGCTATCTAGCTTGGCTAGAAAACTAGCCAAGATACAAGTTGACTCAACACAAAATTTGGACATCATGAACCTGAAATGTCACTAATACACTTCTTGCACAATCCCACAGTGTGAGCAATCGATGTGAAGTTGATTTATGAGGCTGCTCAGAAATTAACTCCAGGCCTATTTGTGAAATAAAAAATTTTAAAAAGTAGTATAGAGATAAACAGTGATGGTACTTGTGCTCAACCTGTTAGTTCTTCCAGAAATGAATGGATAATAACATCTCAGCTGAAAACACACAGTGCAGCCCATTTGTTTCAATGCACCACAAGAAGTCACATCAAGAAGTGCATTCTTCAGAAATAAAAATGAGTTCGCAGATTTTTCTAGCCTTTTGCAGACATAAGGATTTGTCAGTTTCTGAAATTTTCCAGTATCTATCCTAATTATATGAGCACCATATATTTTCATAATTCAGAACATGAACTAGAATGCACAGAGGACTTTTTTAACCTATCAGTACTGAAACAAAACCACATTCATATACCGTGTTTTCTCTTTTGAATTCTACTTCAATGCTCTCTTTATGAGAGAGGATTTATGAAACCTTACATCTTGCATGGGTCTTTTGTTTTCAATTTAGACTTTTCCCTTTTGATAATTTAGAATTGTATCAGTTGTCAATTTTTACAGTTTCCAACTCATCAGCTTTTGGATAAGACTTGATACTTCTCTTGTCTACAGAGGGCTTTAAAACCAATACATGAATATCTGGTTCTTTTAGAACTCCCAAAGGCTGCTGGAGTTGGGTATGTATATCGCTGGGAACAGTAGAGATCATTGTCTGATTAATCCAAAAAATCAATGATGCATTTTCACAGAAGAGCTAATCCATTCCTGGAAATCGTGAAACAGGTATTAGGTTTTACTTTCAAAGACAGCTGCAAAGGAGATGAAAAGAAAATACAGCATTGAGTTGACTGACAAGATGACAGTATTTCCTATGCTGTTTGAACAGCATCTCATAGCTGTAGTGTTTATCTTGGGAGATGCCTCTAGTAATATGCTCATAGAAGAGATGATAACAGACTGCCAAATACATACCTGAAGTCAGGCAAAGACTATTGAAGCTAGATACTTAAGAGTTCATCTATTTAAAAAGTGAAAACCATTAGCACAAAAGCCCTAGAAAAGTCAAAGAGATTTCATGCAAAATCTTTCACTAATCAGGAGTTACCCACTGGAGGAGTTTTTGTTCTCTAATTCTAAATAATTTCTATACAAAGTCTTCATTTCTTACAGTAATGAGTAGCTCTTGAAGTTACCAAAGGACAAACCTAAATAGAATTCTTTGTTGTTACTCAACTATTTTCTACCTAGTCTTGCCAAAAACTATTTAGAAAATGCTAGTTTTCCAGGTTCTATTCTTTCATATGCTACAACAGTGAATAAAAATGTAAAGAAATAAGAACTCAAAACCAGCACAAAAGCTTTTATTCATTTAAAGAGGAATTGAATTTAATCAATAGAGCTATGACAATTCTGCAGTTCTGAAAACTAAACAACAACGACGAAGTGTTTTTGGTAAGTTCTCAGTACTCCCATGATTTGTCAATACATTTTCATCCCATCTAGGAGGTAATATTCACTTTCTAGTATTCTATGTTTGGCTATTCCCAAAAGATGCCTGACTGTTTTAGCAGATGAGAGGTCACATTAAACATTTGTTGCTGGGGAAATAATGTATCTTTAATACATGTCTATTGTAAGACATATGATATACAGTGTATTAGATTAAAAAAAATATATTGCTAGTAGGTTATGACTTACATTCACAAATTAAATGCTAGAAAACTAGGAAAAAGTAGATTAACACTTATCTATGGAATTCCCTTCACTTGCATATGTGAGGCACATGAACATGAGGCCTAGTAACTAAATTCCATGTGTAATGAGTATGTCCACAGTGATGATGTTAACTTGACCAAGCAGCTTTTGGGGCCTGGATTCATACCTCCACATCATGCCCTGTGGATGTATTAGTTGCAGTTCTTGCTTGGGGCACCCTTTAGTACTGTTCATTCATTTTAGCATTTTTGGACTTCCATTCTGTTTTTTATAATACTGCTGCTGCCTTAAAGCTTTGTAAAACTCAATTCTATGACTGTGTTTTGTTCTCCAGCAGTGATCGGGGTTAAAAAAAGTATCAATGAGAGTTTAAGCTCAGTCTAGGCAACTGCTAGCTTAACAAATCTAAGTGGTAAGAGGGAAACAAGAGTGCTCTGGTGCACTAGGAACCTCTGTCCCAGAGCTAACTCACTACCTGAACTCGGTCAGAAAGTCTCCCAACAAGTCTGGAGTCCATCAGACTCCAAAACAGACAAATATGTCAGACAGCAGCTCATCCACCAGTACAACGAGTTTATAACACATCCTCACCCCTTCAAGATCATTCACTTTTGAGATATATATATACGTGTGTATATATATATATATACACACATACATTTGAAAGAGCTATCAGTTTATTCTGCGGAAACAGAGGAGGATCAAACAGCTCTTTCCTAGTCTGCTGGGCAGGAGATGTAACAAAGGAATAGAGAAGACAGGTGGCAGATGCCTCCTACTGTCATCCTAGCCACAGAAAGTTTGAATTCTGCAGTTTGCTTAGCTTAAATTGCACTGCTGATAGGCTTGTTCACTTTAGATTGTACATTACTATTCCTTTCCTATTTTTCTCTTGTCTTGAAGTATTTCTGTTTCTACTGTCCTCTCTAGTAAACTACAAAAAGAGAAATGTTTGTCTTACGAATAAAGAAAAATTAGCCCTTAGCTGTATGCCATTCTCTTTAATTCTTAAAGATTTCTTGTAAACTAAAGCAAAAAATGTACAGACTTTACAAAAAGACCTTTTGTGCTTACTCAAAGGGCTAGGAGGCTAGAACAAATTCATCAACGTGGTACTGTAAAGTGCATTCCTGAAAGCTGTTAGGCCCCTAATCCCACAGTTAAAAGTAGCTAGCTGCAGGTCTGAGAAGAAACTTGAATTAGGCAGTTTAAAGTTGCAAGGTTTTAAACGCTATACACTAAGTCTAGCAACTGAAGAGAAAATGAATCATCCAACCCAATATTTTATACAATAAACATAAATACTAGCTATCAAAATGTTTCCTTTTTATCTTAGAGATAAAAATCCAGCTTTTCTATGCAAGTCCAAAAGATTTTTTTACAAATAATTACACTTTCCAATATTTTATTTCCTCAAAAGCAAAGCAAAAAAAATAAAAAATAAAAAAATTCATCCTAGAACTACAGGGATGTGTGTTTCTACTGGATCAAGTTTAAATTGCCAATAGCAAATACTGACATAGTAGTGAAAGCAAAAGGGGATGGGAGGGACAGGGTCAGTATGAATATCTGAAGCAGGTAAAGGGGAAGAGAGGATATACATTTCTTTTGAAATAGAACAGAATTCCTTCAGACTTTTCACAAAACCTGAACCAAGCTTCATAGGTGTTCAGAGTTGGCAATATCAAACAGATGCCCAAGAAAATCCCCTGATTTGATTACTTTTATGAACTTTTACCCTGTGTATTCAAAGCTAACACAATACTGATGTCTTCAATGATCTGATTTTGAAGTTTGAGATCATCCCTGATTATTATCCTTTCCTTACATTTGAGTACTTTCAAATTTTGGCTGGGAAAGAAGTGCTGAAATGCCGTGACCAAAACTGAAACTGAGGTATTTTTGGACGGAGTGGAAACAGGAAAGATTAATAACCTTACAAAACAGCATTTTTCTCTCGAGACTTCCAGCTTAATTTTGTAGTTCCAAGGAGATATATCCTTTTCAGCCTGAAGATGTACAACATGGCTACTGAAAGGTTATTTCATATTGTGAGCTAAAGCAGTGGCATTTTGCATAACAACAATGCAAACTTATAGGTTCTCAGATGCCAGGGGAATGTGACTGTTTTTATGACGGAAAATTTGCTTCCTCAAGACTGGGAGAAGTTTGGTACTTCCTCCTCCAGAGCAATACTTATTTGTCCCAATTGGTTATTTTAATTCCTGGATCATGCTTGTACCATGCAGCACTTAGTTGTTGAAAGCTATCAAGAACCGTATAAAACAAAATGAACTGCTAGGACAGAATCAGGAAAGTTTTCCCTGCGCCCAGCCCTTCCTAAGATGTGTTGAAATCCACAGCTGTGGTTCTAGTTTTCATACGCTTCTTTTTGTCTTCTGGCCCCAACTTCTTGACTGGCTTCATCCTTACAGAACTAGATGGAACAATACAGCTGCAGTGTAGTCTCTTTTTGATCAAAGCACAGTCTGATTTGGTACAGCCTGGCTTGATATGTTTTGACACATCTAGATGGTCAGATATTTAAAGATCGTCCTCTTTGCACTCAAAACCCTTGTGGCCACGTGTATACTGTTAAGCTAAAAAGCAGCTGTGAAGGCCCATTCTCTGGACCTGAAACCAAGAATGATAGACTAGCCACTCCTGTAATTCCAAAAACAGGCTGACCACATCCAATCTGCTTATTTCTAGCCCGTGCTAGCTCCTGTCTGTGCCTAGCTGTTCTCAAGGAATGGTTCTAAGTTTCACAGCACAAATGACCAACATTTAGAGCTTGTGCACATCCTTAACTATACCTGTTTGATCTACACAGTGTGCTCCCTCTTAAGAGTAGAAATCGATTACACTTGATGGGAAGTAAGATGCCATCAACCCTAAATTACAGAATGATGATAACTGCAAGATAGATGTGACTCACAGAATTTTGTTATTTTTTTCTTTCTGCTGGGATTTGTTTTTGTTGTTGTTGTTTATTTTTAAGGTATCTGGGGAAATCAGAGGCAAAATAATCTCCCCTCTGGAAAAAAACGAGCACACTTCTGAGCACACCTAGTGAAAGCCAAAGATACAAGCTGCAAGAACACTGGAGCACTGCTCACAGCGTATTTATACTCTCCCTTACTCCCTTATATAGCCCCAGATAAGGATATCTGGTTTCATCTTTCTTTGCTTTATGATCAAGAACAGGGATATTTTTGAACCAAGGCCTGTCTATGCTAACAGAGTGCCTTTCTCCTGTGCTGCTGAAGCTATTCCATTTGTATACAACACTAAGATATTTTGCGTAGGTCAGAGTGACTATGGGCAACTGTGTTCTGGATGTTAGGATGTGCTCTGCTGTTAACAAGTCCCATTTTGGAGTTCCTGTTCCAGGGAATATCTGAAAGTCCAAAATGGTTATTTGTATAACTGTAAATCCTTTAAAAATAGATTATTCATAATCCTCTAATGAAAAAAGTTTACTTTTGTATGAAATTACTTTTCTGTATTAAATACATTTCATCTGAATGCAGAACCTTTAGAAGAAGGCCTCCTGCTAACTACCTCAATGATCGTTTCACCTCACTTGCCTGCTCACACGACCTCCCTGAAGCTACTGGAGTAACTAGAGATCAAATTCAGGTTTACCATGGCTGGTAAGGAAGAGCTGTGCCAGGCCCAGACTAAAGGGAATCATAGAATTAAACGAGGGCTGCTTCAAAAGTAATGCCTCCTATTTTATTATCTTGGTCCATGACATCAGAGGTGAATGTTGGTGGAGTAGTTTCCAGTTTTCCTAAATCCAGACCGAAACATTTAAGCAGTGACATATGTTCACTGTTTCTCAGCTTCTCATCCTTTAGCATTCATAAGTTTTTATTTGCAAGCAATAAGAACAAGGAACTCACTGGTTTTGAAGGTTGACAGCCATAACTTTACTGTAATCAAAATATGTGATTATATGCTATAAAGCATACATAAAAATTGTATGAACTGTTAGGAAATGTGTTGGCTCTGTGGTGAACGTACAGGAAAATATCAGAAATGTTGGTTTAATGTTGTTTGCACACTGCATCCCTCCCTTAAGCACCAACCTCTAATAACATATCACGAGAAGGCCAGTCAGCATACAGATGCCTGATAATCTGTTATTTTGTGGGCTGTATATGGCCTTACCGAAAGTGAATCCAATCCCACATAGGCAATACTATCCTTGCAAGTAGAGTCAGAATCTATTTGCAGATAAGGGCAGGAGCAATCAGTACGAGTTCAGGTTTTTATGGTTATTTAAATAACCAACAAAAAATCTGTAATGCCAGTCCTGCAATTACACTCACATGAATGGAATTCAGTAATAACGCCTCATTCTTAAAGGATACTTTCCACAGGTGCATCCTGAGTAGCTTTACAAGGAGACACATACATTTATCCTCTTTTACAAGCTGAGAAACCAATGTACACAGAGATGAAATAGTACAAACTGTAAAGACGGTAGTCCAGATCGGAATAAATCCCTGGCAATTTGAGTCTGAAGTGCTCTTCTTCAGTGAAATGAGGGAGATTTGAAGATACATGTAGGAGTGGAGTCAGCTTCTGCCTTTAAATCCACCAAAAATCCAGTATACCTGAATTATTTTCATTCCTCATATCTCATACAGGCTCACTTCTATCTTCAGGAGCAGCTTTTCTGTTAGCAGTTATGAATGTATTTTACCTGCCCGTTTTTGAAAAGCTGCCTGAGGAAGAAAACATTTATAGTTAAAACAGACATTGAAGTGGAGACACCTGAGTTATACCTTCTGTTATGCTCAGTTCCTGATTCTGTCCATATGTGCAAAAGCTCTTACACAAGGAGTCACAAGCACTTACGTCTCTGCTTACAATAGCATTCAACTATTTCTGAAGTGACTCAGAAAGTTAGGAGGACAAGATCTACAGGAATTTAGAAGCTGTGCCCATTAATACTTTTCTATGATTTATATGTAAAAAAGCCACCCATGACTGAGAACAAAGAAGAGGAGCATGAATCATTTATTGGAATTATGTTGTTTCAAGTGTGTAGGGAGGAAATGGCTTTTTTTGTCAAAGTTACTAAATAGTGACTTCTGAAAACCATGTTCCCCTCTCCCACACCACACCAATGTTATTAGGATTTCTTCCAGTTGACATTGAAATGTCTGAATGATCAGTCTGGCTAAAAATATCCATTCAGACTTGGTTAGGATTTTCAATGGGAGCTTGATGGCTCAGACTCCAGGGAAAATCTAAACTCTTGTTAAAGTGCTTAAATTATAATCTCTTGTAGGACTTGGAAGCATTAGCTGTGACCCCCTTCCCATGAAACTAGAATCAGTTTTGTCTTGTATTTTTGAAGTGCCATCTCACATCTCTTCTCTGCTCAGTATTTCAGGTACAATTTTTTTGATGATGGACATTTTTCCATATCTGGCTGCATCTGTATTAGACCCATGGGTCAACTCATCCTACTCAAAGCAGTCACTCGACTCACAAAAATTCTCCTCCAGTCCTTCACATACCTCATGCAACCAGCTGGAGATTACTGCTACAATCAACCTGTCCTCAGAGTTGCTTGAAAAAGGACAAGAAAAATGATCAGGTCTGTTTTAGGAAATGTAAACAGCTATTCTTTCCTATTTGTTGACCGAAACAAGGCCCAGGGCATTTACACTGCTGTCAGCATGACTGAGAAGTGATGGACTGGAAGCAGCAATATACATATATGTATATAAATTACATACACATATGTGCATGTTTCATATATATATACAAAGTCATATATACATACAAAATATGTGTATTACTGTTTTGTCAGAACACTGATCAGGAAAATTAGTCACAACAGAATTGCCTTTGCTTGATGAAAGAGGAAAAAAGGACTTGAAAGAGTTCAAAATTGCCAGTCTGAATGGAAAATCTTTTCATAAGACAACATAAGTGGAAGCCCCCAAATAAAAGGATATGTTGGCAGGAAAAATTACCTTTGAGCCAATGTAACAATGACAACAACATGCAAAAACCAGTAAGAAAACAGAAACAGAGAGAGTAAAAGAAAGGCTCTAAAGGCTTAGAAGGAATATGAGTAAAAATAGAAGAACTGACAAAGTGCCATTCTGTAAATTATTTGGATGAATAATTTGAAGATATAATTGCTAAAATTTGGGGGTGGCTTAGCATCCATTCATTAAACTCTCATTCCATACACTGTTATAGAACTGAACTGGCTCCCTAAAGAACATGGGTTTCTTCAGCTGCAGGGAGTATCTTGGGAAAATACAGATACAGAATAAAGCTGTGGTCAGGTTCAACACCTTCTCGATAGGCTGGAGGTAGTTTTTATGTGGGATATGTCCAAGAGGGTTGACCATGCTCAAAGCCCATGCCTGCTCAGAAGTTGTATCCATCACAAAAGGGTAAAACTCCTATGAGCCCACTAAGCTCATAACCAGCCAGGCATTACAGAATTCTGTCTACAGGTATCTGGGCATCAGTCTCAGAGGACTCTGAGGAATTGGTCTGGAAGTAAGGAAAAAAGGCAAAGAAATTACGAGGACCTCTTATGATGAGCTCTCTTCTCAGAGACAGGTTGCAGTTTGCCAAGCATCTTTATTGGCATGCTAACCTGAACGGCATGCTTAGGCCTGCAAGATCCTGTATGTTCTGGAGGGTATATTTAAGCCTCTCCCTGCACAGACTATGGGTCTGGGCAAGGGAATGCTGACCTGTCCACACTGTATTCATTTCTTCCTTTGTGATGTGAAGCCTTGCTTTATGGGTCAAACAGAGGGTGAAAAGAGGTGCAAAATTATTGAGGGAATTTTGTCTAAGAGTAGAAAAGCTTAAGAGGAAAATATATTCCTCAGTCACCATCCAGAGCCGATGAAGGCCAGCAGCCAGCATCTGTCCCCAAGGACCCTTGACCTCCAGAAACAACTTCAGAATATCTGGCTTCCTCCATGCAAACACAGAAAAATGAAGAGAAAGACAGTGCTTGAAACTTCCCTAAAGGGGACAATACAAAGTTTGGTATTTAAACTTAGAAGAATTGTGTCCTTATCAGAAGCTTTTCTGAAGGGTATAACTCTTTTCTCCCTAAACTAGTTCTTCTTACAACTAAACTGGAAATCTTATCATCTGTTGGTTTTTGTGGGTTTTTTTTTTTTTTTCATGAAACTGTTAGAGATTCTTTCTTCTCTCAGATCTGCAAATAACACTGTTTCCTCTTAAAACCATGCCCTTGCACGTACTAAATGCCTCCAAACCACAACAGCTACAATCAGTTTGGGGCAAACTTATTAGAGATGAGGGATGGAAAACCTCCAGTTTTCAACCTGAATTATCTCCCTACCCAATCCCAGCTTCCCACAGCCTTCATGTGACATTTGGTAATCACAGCTTGCCTGAGTCAATGCTCAGTTCACTCAGATTATTGTTATTTTTTTGTTCGCTTTTTATCCAGGTTGGTTTAGATTTTCCCCTTCTTTTAACTATACCAGCAGACTCTTTCCTTCATGTTTTGGCTGGTGAGTGGTGTGGAAATCTTTCATGCCTAGCCCATTCTAGGAAGTCCTCCAGTACAGGCTGTCACTGCCACTGGTGTTCAGCTGCTAGTGACAAGAACTATAGCAATGCCCAAGGAAGAGTAAACACTTAATTTGACATAAAACTTTGCTCCATAAAGCTGCTTGACACTATGGCCCCTGTAAAATGTCTGTGTTTGTGTCCTGGTAGATCGAGGTCCTGCAGAATTCTGTGTTTTTCTTGGAGTCAGATTTAGGAGGGAAGTCTGGCTTATAGGCTGCTCTAGGCTTGTGTTCCAAAGTTAACTACAAGTCATTTGGAATATATTATTCTCAAAATCACTAGTCTCAGAGAATGAAAGCCTGAGAATGATTAAATACTTTAAATAAAAGAAGACGAATAATGTGAGAAACTACCACTAGCCTAATTTTTACTGTCCATTACATTTCATGCTGGATGATTTAATTAATGAACTTGTCTGCAGCTGGTTCCATACAGAAAATGTCATGTGTTTCATTATTTATTTGCTCATTGGTGTGGTTTCTTTGTTTTGATTTTTTGTTTTGTATAATTTTGTTCTGTACCCCCAGCCCACTGAAGGCGAAGCATGATGTTCAAAAGGCTGTTTATATTAAAAAAACAACAACAAAGCAGCAGACCCAAACCACAGTGCTGTGCTTTTCTATAGCTAACAGTTAATAATAGATAAACAGGGTCTAATAAAATAAAAGTCTACATGGCCACTTGCCCAAAACACAGAGCAAGTTGGAGGTTTGGAAAAGCTGAATTGTTTTTTCCCCTGAGCACACCTCTGGAGCTAATATAGTCACTAAGGAAGGGAAGACAAAAACCATGTTTTGAAAAGAGAATCATCCCACAGGATCCCTGAATCAGCCAGTCAAAAGCACAATTGATTACCAAGCATACTAAAGAGTGGATATATTTCTGCTAAGGAATTTTTTCAGTTATACTTAAGTTAAAAAGTATTTTCAGAAGTGGCTAAGCGATGATTCAACTCCAAAAACCTGTTAAAATAAATTAAAGATAAAAATAAGAAAAGTGAAATCTTCAGGCCTAGCTGTCTAATTTCTTCAGTCCTGTCATTTGGAGACAACATAATATTTTGAGAAAAGAAGCCTGTGAGTTAATAAATATAAATATTATAAATATAAGTAAATGTAAATATATAATCTGTGAGGCCTAGATAAAGTTTGAATTAACTTATTTAACAAAATTAGTCCACAGTTCGTCTGCATGAGGAAAGTCATTCAAATAAATGTTGTGTAATAACATATTCTGGAGTCATTTCCATTAGAAATGCTATTCTGAAATAAAAGCATCTTTATTCCACCATCATTAGTATGCTGTTGAAGTGGTGGGTTCTGGTCACATTCCTCAGGGCCAATAAGCTCTTAAAAACCTCACTTTGTAATGTGCAAAAGATGTAAATGGGGACAAATAGTTTATTGCTGAAGGCTCACAGACATATGGCAAACATCATTCTTTATTTGCTTGTTAGCAGTTAATTGTCTATAAAAGTATCAAAATAATGAAAAAATGTGCTATTTTTGAATAGCTGTGGCTTCATGGAATTGTTACTGAGATGAAAACTTGCATTTCTCAGTCCTTAATACTGAACATGAATGGTTTCATTTCTAATTTTGGTAAAATCATGGCAATCATATCTCAGAGATGCATATCCTTAACAGGGGGCAGCTTAGACTGAGGTCTGCACCAACATAATTAAAGTGGTTCAAAGCTTCACATAAGGATGGTTGCTGCTGTGCTAGTAAATGCATGGTCTTTTCACCTCATGGCTCCTGACTCACTTGTGCTACTTTCATTGTCTCGTTCTTCAACCTTGGATTTCTTCATTTCTTAGTCTTCCAATTTCATAAAAATGTACTTAACTTTATGAAATGGTTTTAAATTGCAACAGGGAAAGTTTTTCATTAGGACCAGGTACCCCACACTATAAAATCTCCTAGTAACAGTCTAGTCAAATATCCTGAAGTACTGTCATTTTTTCTTATTGTTACACACAGGTTTGGGGAGAGAGAAAAGTCTTTTTTTGCTCTGCTTATCTCAGCATTTCTGTTTCAATGCTACCTTGAAGCAGAACAAAGGTGGCTCTGAGCCCAGGGATAAATTAAGTTAGACACAGACCATGGGCTGTAGGTCACTTCGTGTCAAAGACCGGATAACTACAAATGCAGGAGAGAAGGAAGAACATTTAGTGTGGTCTAATAGACCTCACAGTCTAACAGTAGGCTGTATGTGTTTGTCTCCACAGAATGAAACTCTGGAATCCATGTTCATAGCTCCTCTGTCCACAGTTTCCTGTTACTGATGTCTTTGCAAGGGGTGATACAAACCACTATAGAAATGAGAGAGGAAAGAAGAAAAAGGACAAGCCCTGTCCTTCCCCTTCAGATGATATTTTCACTGACTTTTTATGGAGGTCCTGTCCTTCTGTTGATTTACTTTATTTTTCATGTAGAGGTGACAAGAAATAGATTTTCTTTGACAAAAATATGTACAATTCACTACACAGTTCTGCTGTGTTATGCAGAGCCTGTATTTAAAACTGTAGCTCTAAGCTATACATGAAGGAGAAACATGGTGAGGTTAGGTTTTGGAACAAAGGTATACTCAGTCAGCCTTGTTGTCCCAAGACTTCTCTTGCATTCTAAGTCATAAAGAATAAGAGTTAAAAAGACCACTACCATCTTTTGCATTGGCATCAGAACTGCTTGGGGAAATGCAACATAAGAATCAAACTGTAGTAAAAGATTGGAATATATTGTATTGGAAAACTACTAGATGAAGCCAGGAAAGGAAAATCTAAGAGGAGGAGAAAGAGGTATATCTTACAACATATTCATTGTCTCGTGACAAATGCATGTTAGGTTACACTATGTTTGACATTACCTCAATGTCTAAGAGGAAATGACGTTAACAAAGATATTGAAGCTCCAGCCCAGTTGGTGCTGCATCTACATTAGCATTCTAATTGCAGCACAATGATAGGAAAATGAAAGAATTGTTGACATAAAAATAATCCCCGAGCTTATATAAATCCTTCAAAAGTTCTGTCATGATGACAATTAAATTGCGTTCTGGGGACAGTCATTAGTGCCTATTATGGTACTGGACCATTCACAAATACACAGTAAACTGAAGAAGCTGGAGACAGGAGATGGGGCTGGAGATAAGTTAGATAAGCTTGTTCACAAAACAATTGTCAGCAGCTTCCAGAAGTTAAACTCTAACAGTCTGAAAGATTTAAAACAACAACAAAAACAAACAATCAAAAAAAGAAAAAAAACCAACAACAAAAACCCAACAACATAGAATGGAAGAACAAGAGGCTACAAGAGACCATGAGGTTTGCTCCACCTCGTTGCTCAGGTGAGAATCAACTCTGATTCCTGTCTACAACACATAGTCTGCTCTTTAAGACCCCGGACACTTGCCTTTCCTGCAACCTTCTATTGGAGAAGTTTTTGTGAGGTCAAGCCTGAATCTTTCTTGCTACAGTTGAAACGTTTCATTTCTGTTCCTTGACGGAAGGCAAGAACATCAAGAACATGCTTTCCTCTGCAGCAACATTCCTTTTTTTTTAATTTTTAAATGCACATGAAGATCAGATCATTGCAGTGTCTCCCTTCAGTTTTTTCTTCTTTCACAGACTGTAAATATACCTAATTCTTTCAACCTAGAAGGCAAGTTGCAATCAAGCTAGTTTCATTAAAATGAGCTGTAAGTAAGAAATGACTATCTGATTATTCATAACAAACAGTTAAGCTGACTCACTAAATACTGTTGAAATGTTGAAATTAGGGGAAAATTCTTCAGAAGTCTTTTTCATCATTTAATTGTTTCAAGTGGGCTTCAAAATACTGACTTTACAGGTCTCTCAAGCACAAGCCTGGAGAGCTGTAGCCCTGTTGCCTCCAAGATTGCCTGTGTTGCAATTTGTAGCCTGCTTTCTGCCAGGCAGTACAGATGAAGGTATCTCTCCATGCCTCCTTTTCAGTTCAAGCTAGTAACGCCCAGGGCAGCAGCATGAAATTCTGAACTTTGTAGTGGAACAGAGACCCTGGGTCATGGGAAAGCCATGTTGCCACTGTGGTATTTAAACTGTCTGGGTCTCATACACTGCCCTGGCACCATATGAATTACTAAAACTAGACTAAATGTCTAGTTTTCAAAACCTACTTTCTCCCTCAAGGTCCATATGTACCAGCACAGCAGAACAAGTATGTGTGGCTTTTTATACTATTTTATGATTGCATTTTAAGCATTCTTATTCTCAGGTTTTTACAGTCTGCTTTTGCCTTGTTTCCCTGTCATAAACATCTTCGATTTGTACCTTTACCATTTACCAGGATTTATCTCTCATACTGCAATCTGTCAAATGACAAAACAAATATTTATACTCCATACCTCCTAAAAATTCTGAAGACTCTGTGGCTTTTTAAAATAGATGTTAACAGGCAGTGGAAGAGTTGTATTAACATGCCTATCATCTACTGTGCAAAAAGCAGTGACAATTACAGCTTTACTGATTGCTGCAGGACAACTGGCCAAAAAGCTTTCAAATCCTCCAGCTCCTGGTTCCATTAACCCAGTTGGCAGTCTGTTAACACAGCAGTCAGTTGAATAGCCTCTGGCAAGTACCAGTGCCTTTGCTACAGTACTGTAAGCTGTGTTTACCAGTTCCCAGAAGTGCTTGTATTTATAAACTGCTTTGCTGTGTGCCTATAACTTCTCTATCTTTAGGGGGAAATGCATCTTGGCATACAAATTGTGTCATCTCATATGGCAAGTCAGCACACTGTATTATACAGGAGTGTGCTTTGTTTATGGGAAGTGTTTTCAACTGTTGTGTTCTGAGTGAGGTCATCTTGCTATACAGTGATCAAGAAGAGACTCCTCCATTAACGTCCCCAGCCTCTGTTACCGTCTGAGCTTCCACCACATACTGTGGCAGCTGGTAATTGCTGCTGATGATTTTCTTGGTTAGACTCTTCTAGTCCTTACTTGAAAGCTAATCTTATTTTTTTAAGGTTTTAAAGGTCTTATGACCTGATATGTTGGTCAAGACCATATCTGAACACATCCAAAGTTTAGTCTAACACAGACATGAGCCAAAAGATGCACAAAAATTGACTCGAATTTAATTGGAGGTAACTGACAACTTAGGCTTAGTACCAAGATAGCATATTTCATAATATTTTTGATTTGTTTCCAATGAAAGGAAGGCCTGATTTAACCTGAATGGAAACCAAGCGTAAAGTGAAGCAAGACAGTAAATTCACAGATGATGAGTCCATAAAATACCAAAAGGCCACATTGTCTGACTGAGCTTAAATGTTTTCAACAGTAAATTCTTACCTTCCGGAAGAGTCAGACAAGATTCATTTGAACACTAATACTCCAGCTCCCTACAGCCCTGCCCAGGCATGGGCCCTGCCCAGCTGAGCCCACATGCTGATCCACATCCACATCCATGGCTCTGCCATGGCCAGTCCTCATCCTCAAGGAGGTAGGTGGGGAGCCCAGGGGCGGGGGTGCCCCTGTGCCTCAAGCTGCTCTGCTCTTGGTGGTTTAGGTGGATGGGAACTGGCTACAGGCCCTTGCCCTGACAGACCCACAGGGAGCCCCCAGTGCCCACTGAAGGCTTTAGTACTCTGACAGATTCAAGAGTGATGCATTACTGGGAATTTTTCCCAGAAAGACACTCCATCTTAATTAAATTGCTTCTCTGTGTTCTGTTTGATTATCTAAGCTCACTGCAGCGTTTACATGTCTCCTTGCAAGGTAATTTTATAAGCATTCTGTTCAAACTCCTTTCTATGCCAGCTCCAGTTCTAAAAAGTCTTTTCAAAGATGTAAATATTCAAATTCCTGCTTTCATACAAACTGTATGCGTATCAGAAACAGAGGTAATACTACGTCTCTGTTCTTCACAGGTAAGAGGCCAAAGGTCTTTTTGGAAATAGTTTCACCAAAGGGTTCATACTTGACTGTTAGACCAGTCTAACAAATGGCCACCCTGATGTCCATATGTGCTTAAGTAGCATGGTGTAAAAGCCATATTCTTACTTTAAAAGGTGCATTTTGCTGTGGTGACAAGGTCGGGAGTTCTGTTTTCAAGTCTCTTTTATTCTGATGATGCCTTTGTTAACTTTAATGGTGATGGCCTGAGGCTCTCTAGACCTGGCAAGTGAACAACTTTTCATCTGCATAAAAATGAGCTGAGATTGTTCACTGAGTTTTCCATTGTTTATCAGCCTCAGTAAATATCTGTGGGTGTCTCTATTCATAAACTATTTTGTATTTGCAAAGAATCCTTTCCAAAAAAATAAAAAATGGGGGGAATCTGGAATGCCAGCAAAAGCAGCAGCCAGTGCAGTGATTGCCAAGAGGACTTTAAGGTCCTCTGTGGTGGGTCTGTTGCTTCTTCCAATCCTATTCACATTGTCTTTTCTGTCTAAAGGACAACATTGCCAATTAAAACAAAGCATTTACCTTGCAGCTCTATTTGCAAACAGGGTTGACTGAAGTTTACTTCTAGAACAGTTTGAAGAAGCCAAGAAACAGACAGGCAATCTTGACCGTAGTAGATAACTGTTTAAAGAAAGCCTCAGAGTCAGTTTGTCTTGGTCATGACCTTCACATCATGTAAAGGAGAGTAGAGTTACTTCCAAACATGCTCTTTTTTGGTATGAGGATTTCTAAGTATGCCATTCATACTCCTCAGATTCCCATGGAGATTTGAAAGTACTGTCTCTGTCTTTGCTGAGAAAACATCCAGTCCCTCAAATCTATGCTGGGGCCTTTCAGACACAAAGGCATTACAGTATAGGCGGAAAGAGTCAAAAAAAA